>JBBPRD010000353.1:0-14567 GCA_038092855.1 Boletus piedmontensis
GAGGACGACGATGACAGCAAGGAATATGGCCTATGCTTGATGTGAGGCGGGGCCTGCACGCCATTCACTGAACTTAATGTGTGAATGGATATCCGATGAGTGCAGGTCCCTTGCGCACGTCCGGGCAGTGGTTGTCATTCGGTCGATATTCCGTATACGGGACCGTTCAAGAGCATTTCTGCAGTCACTTTTGTTGCGCTTCGCTATGGTGGTTTCGGGGAGAACCTTGGCTGCGAGTACGAGTCGAACGACAGGTCGCCGCCTCCAACTGCGATGATATCACGACGACGATGGATCGGCTCGAGATCCTGCCACGTGGTTCGTCGGTATCGTTACACCCGTCACACTGTGATGATCCCACCGGGAGCGATGGCACCATCGGCGACGGATGGAAAAACGTCTGCGAGGGCGTTGATTGGACCAAGCCGAACGCGCGCGTAGGATCAGTCACCCTTTCTCCTTAACTCGTTCTCGTGCGCGTTCGTTTTCAGCGTGGTTTCGACCATAACCTGCTCGTTCCGTCGCAATATGCGATTGTATGCGCCAGGACAGATCCCCCCATTTTGGCAATACGTGCAATGTATGGATTGCATCGCCTCATGTCGTCACTTCCCTGGTGGCGGAGTATGATGGTCTTTCGGAACACGACTCCAACGTCCATTACAAAACGAGGGTATATATACTTTCTGTTCATGCAGCGAACAAGGACATACAGGAGAGGGGAGAGAAAATGGGCTTACAAAGGCCTTGAAGGTCGGATCTTGCGCGTCATCAGTGAGACGCATTCAGATGTGTTCGAGTTCACCGCTAGAGGAAACGGAGTTGTACGTATGGTGCAACGTCTTGCCACGAAATTTTGTCCATCATGGCCGGCGTTCGATTGATCAGGCCGCGCTGTCTCCGCGATGGAAGAGCGTGGTGGCGATATGTACGGGGGTCAGAAGAGGGCATTGGAGAATCGGACGAATCTAGTCGCGGTGCGCGAACTTCATTCGTCGGGACGAGCGAGAAAGAAGAAGCTCGGGCGGAGAGGGACGTGGGAGAGGGTTGTCCTGCTCAAGGCATTGGAATTGTTGATGGTGGATTCTCGAGCACCCACTTCAAACTCATCATGCTGACCGTTTTTTCCCCCTTTGAATTAGAAAAGTGGACATTGATTTCATTGCTGCTATTGAAATCATGTCAGTACGTCTTCTTACTGCGTTTGGCGACAATTTTGTGCACCATGGTACCTCGGTTCACTACCAGCTGCGTGCCGGGGGGCGTTATGAACACCTGGTTCTCCAACCCACCCATTGTCAGTCGGAATGCGATTGTGTCTGAGATTGCATTCACAAGTGTCGACCGACAACATGGTCACGTTGTGGGAGGAAGAAGGGATACTGATAACTGCAAGGCAACTTGAAGTGGTCGGAAACGCATGTCATCTCTATGTCGAAAATAGGGACATCGTCTAACAACTCCGGGTCACCATGGTGGCACGACTGTTTCAAGATTTCATTCCAAGCATCGGTGTAAGAACGGCCAAGACAAGATGATGACAGACTATCGAGATAATAGCCTCACGAGACCCGCGCACAGCAACGTCGGTTCTTCCGGCTCACAATGCCTTCAACCTTTGCCCCTTATCTCCACCCATCTCCGTACTTTCCCCCCGTGTTCTCCACCGGCACAGCCGTGCCTCGTCACAACGATGGGGGAGAAGCTTTCTCTGCATTTAGAATCCGCCTTGTACCATGAGTTACATAATTAAATATCACGTTCTGAAGTACCACAAGTGGCACGATGATCAATGAAAGACTAGTCTACACTAACACCTCTCCCCTTATACCGGCTCAGCTTGTATTTCTTCCCCATCCTCCGCGGCTTGACCCCTCCCGGCGTCCGCGAATGCAATGGCAGAGACACCTTCATCGGATCCAACAAACTTGCGTGAGGAGACTCCGAATCCGGTGTCGATCCCTTGGAAACGACCACGACTGTCCTTTTCGTACAGCTCCCGAATACTGAGGATGAACCGAGGGAGAACGGGATACAATGATATGACGCTGAAGAGGCCCAGAATGAGTAGCCAGGCCGTGGTTAACGGATTCGTCGCCACTTTTTCTATGACGTTGGTGACGTTGTTGAGCAAATTCCTGTTTCAGGAGGAGAATGAAATAGTGATGAGTTTGCGTCAGGACTCAAGCGCGCAAAGAGGAAGGAAAATGTGATGGATGAGGTTGGTGGGCGGAAAAATGAAAATGAATGACATAAAGAGAGACGTACAAAAGAATGTAAAATAGACCCTCCCTGACGATCAGGGCCATATACCGGTTTGGTTGCCACTGCTTCGTCGCTTTGTACATTGCTATTGATTGCTTCGTGGTTGGTATGAGAGCGAGAATCAGCAGTAGAGCATCGAAGAGAAATGGGTTGATGATCGTATATTTGAAGTAGGGGGTGATTTTGGTAAGTATTGAATAGCAAATCGTGTAATCGAGCACTTGGCTGACTATCACTGAAGGGAGGGGAAAGGGGGGGGATGTCCATCTGTTTAAGCTTGTCACATATAATTCCAATTGGACGGAGCCATACCTGGGGAATAGGTATTCGGATTGCTGAAGATCGCTGTACAAACGACTTGGATGATGACCTCGGTAACGTAGAACAGGAGGAGAATGCCAAGGATTATCCTGGATCGGTTCCACATCGCATAAACACGCAGGGCCATCACCACTGTGGATGATGTAGAAATATGAGGTGATGGAGGAAGTGGGGGTTTGGTAACTCACGATCGGCAGCAGCGATGAACACCGAAAATATCCAGTCGCCTGCAACGATGATTCCAGTACCTTGGAAGGATCCCCGTGTTAATCAAACAACGTGGTGAGCTATAGACAAATAGTGCTTACACCTATCCAACTGTTAGCAGGGTTGGATTCCCCGTGCAATGTAAGTCCATACGTCTACCACAACAACGGATTCTCATTAGAGATCGTTTTGGTTTTGAACGGAAAAACCGACCTTTACAGGGCCGGGCACAAACGTGGTACCAACTGCCAATCCACATCGTCAGTATAAACACCATCGGCTTATAGTCTTGCACATACTCAATGAAATCGTCCTTCAGATAGATCCGGAGTGAATAATGTTATAAAGCATACATCGCGGTGGTGATAGGCTTACATAGCGCAATAGAGACCGAAATAACGGACCTGTTGGAGCACTCAGTCTGACTGTCTCCATATATATCAGTGCTGTACGCACAATAACGAACAATGTAGAGACCCATGTCCAGGGCCTACTCTGGAATGCTGTCAGTGGCGTATTACACTGTTCGATAACATTTGTTTCCTGACCCAGACATATTCTATCTATTCGAATCTTCAGCCAGTAAACAACGATGGAATAGAATGCATAGATACCTCGCTTGAAAGGGTGAGGACTGTGAGGCAAAGAGTTACAAAAGTCCCTCCATTGTGAAGCACGATGAACTGGTATATCACTTACTATAATCATACGCAACCACAGTGACCATCGCAACTACATGTCAGCATGTAAGGATTAACATTGAGCGAGTTTGTGAACGACCGCACGGGATGCATAGTTATTCAATCGCAGACCCGCTATAGCTGACTGCAAGTCGGAAGACATTCGGCATCAATGAGGGACAGGGACGTGGTTTCCTAGAGAGATATGCACCACCGTGGCTGCATTTATACCGTCTGTGGGCGCAACCGTCAACATTCCATTTGATGCCCAGAAGAAACGAAAGTATCGGTGGCTTTATCATCCTCAATAGGAAGTGCAACGTCAAGATGACGGGTCATCACTTTCACAATCGACATTATGTCATAAGGGTGTTCGTGATGAACAGCGGCGTTAGGAACACACACCTGTTTGGCCGAGGGCAGAAGCTCTGAAAAGTGCTTGAATTAGGAATTTTCGATGCATAGCCTAAAGGAGCACCTGACCACTACCAAACCTGCGTTTGCGGCATCCAAAACATCCCGGCAGCCTAAGAAACCATGCGTTTTCGCATCACAATAGCGACAGCGTAACCGCATGGTCTACCTATGATAGGGTGCGGTAAGTAATAGGCATTCTAGATCGAAATTGTCGTTACCTTTTGCGTCGCTGTATTCGTACATTATATTGGGTTGAGGGCCCATGATCATGCCCAGCAATCCGGAGATGGAGGACAACACGGGTAGAGTCCGAACATCGTTACGCATAGCCCCTTCGCCATCGCGGCATCAAGCTCGTTGGCGACTGGTAAACGGGACCAATGATTAAATTGTCATCCAACCAGAATTCGACCAAGGAAGTGTCTCATTAATTGCCGAGGGCACCGAGGCAATTTATAGTCTTCCACACCTAACAGTGCTCCCAGTGGGATCCACTGACCTGTGATGTTGCGGGCCACTGGCCCCCTTGTTTCAGACTAAACCACGTGACCGGTTTTGGAACGGCCAAACTATACATTATATTGAAAAATTCAATAAATCATGGAAGTATTCTGGTCTGAGGGAGGATGTATGTACTGTAGCTGCAAAAGTTGAGGAGTATGAACTAATGAAAAATGGACGACGCAAGTTTCGAGGTTTTCAGACTTTTTGCGCGGCGGTTGGCTAGCTATATCATTTGTAGTGGCAGTGCTCTACTCCTGCTTCTCTCAGTTCCGACTGATTGTGGGCAATGCTACACAAACGAATAAATATATATTTAGATCTGTTGTCATGCGTATTCGGATTTACTGCCTCTCGTGCTCGAAACAGGCTGGGCCATCTAGGGAGCGCGAAACTCGACCGTAGAGAGGAGACAGCATACCGTTACCCCGACCGCCGCCTTCCGGGGCCGTTTAGGTGGACTGACGATCATTTACCAGACAGAGGGAGTGGGAAAAGCAGTGGAAATAAGGGGTATGCACCAGCGGGCTCGGCGGGACCCTCTGCGAGATCGGTCTGCGTAGATGGGTGGGGAAAAGGAGGTTTCTTATCAGCAAGAGCCATCAGTGACCTAAATGAGGTGTGATCCCATGGGGCAGCCGAACTCCATAGACCATTTCGGGTTCCTTGCAGCATTTTTTTCTGTCCCCATGCGAGCAACACTGACTGAGTACCGTGGATTCTACTGACGAGTTCCCACGCCGATTCTTGACCATCTGAGTTTGGACGCAAGACACCCATGAAGCCCATCAGAAGGTCATCTTGTATCAGCAGCACCTCGTGGTCATGGAAATGCCCGGGAGGTGATATCGCCCGCAATTATCAAAAAATCAACGGCGGCCAGGGCGTCAGCGGAGATGGCTTCTGTTTTTGTCTGACCTTCGTTTAGTCTCCACTAGGCAATGGATCTGGGACCAACAACACCTTATCACCCGCGGTTTCTCCGCCTATCAAATGGACCCCAATCGCATGCTTGCACATGAATAGCGTCTTCTTCCCGTCCAGGTGTCAGTGGGCGCGATTAGAGGGAACAACTGGTAGCAAGAGACTGAGGGCTCGTTGAAGCGCTGGAGCACGGATTTGTGCCTGCAGAGGCGTGGGTGGTAATTGACCAGTTCGCCAGTCAGGTCGTCCAAATTGGCCTGGTTGTCCGGAAGGGCAGTATCCACGAGTTGTTATAAGACGGGTTCGTTTCAAGCTAGCCAAAGACTGCCGACGGTGATGAACATGGCCATAGGGGACGTCGGCACAGCGACATACCAGGGAAATCAAGGTTGTTTAGTGACATATCGGCATGGTCTCGTACATGAAAGTGGTATCGACCACCGACCACTGCGCATCTCTGGTTAACTCGAGGAGACGCACCACGGTCTTGATGTTGGCGAACATGTCCCGAGATCCAAACCCAGTGCAAGGATGTCAGAATGCATCAAGAACGGTAACGGTGGACCACCCACTATTCACCAATCGTCTCGAGACGCATTGATGCTCGTAGGGATGCCGAATTGGGAGTTCAAATTCCCCGAAGCAAAAATCACCGGGAATGTCCTCTTGTCGCCGAGTTACTGACTGGCCTCGAGCGGACACCCGGAGTCACTTTGCACACTTCGTCGTTTGGGTTCTTTGCATACTCGAGGACGTGACAAACGACGACAGTCGACGCGAATGTTTTCACAGTTATGTATTCTGATGAAGCAAGGGTTTATAGAGTGAATGTACATGATCCTGTACACACCTATATCCACGTCGCCGTCTATGGCATTCATAGTCTTGGAGTGAGTAAAATCCAGAGGCATACAGAACATCATTTGCGAATCGCTCATCTTGTTTTTCTATACGTCGCATACTCTCCACCCCTCACCGCATCACCTTATGATGAAAAGTTCAAGCTGGATGTATTCGATTAGACTGATGCAAATAGTGAAAGCATCCAAGAGAAACGCTAGTATGCTAAATGTCAACAATCTATGTCATCGTCGAATCAGAGAAATCCATTGCGGTGCAAAGACTTTTGTGGTGGCGCTTACATATGACGTCGGTGGCTTTGAACATGAGGCCCGAGTGCTGAATCAAATAAGTGCCTATAACAGACGAGTGCATCAATCAGTGCAGCGGAGAAGATCCTGCCTGGAAGGAGCTTCCCATGAGGCACAGGAAAATAGCCAAGTGAATCCATGGGAGAGAGACGGCATCATGACGACAAACAATTAAGTTTCAAGAAAGCCCGGATCTACCTTAGAACTGGCAGCGCCTCTGGATTGGGGAGAAGCAGTGCAGGTGATGTTGATTACAGAAAACTGGTGGAATTGTTCTCTGACACGGCTTCTACTGACCGTGATGTAGTTTGGGTCGCTGTATCCCCACCATACGGACCAGTGAGGCGAAGGGACAAAGCAGAACAGGTCACGGATCCAATAAAGTTTGTGTGCCAGATAAGGGAGGAGGCAGTGATCCAAGAGACCATGGGAACAAGGCGTACCTTGGTCGTATGTAAAATGGTCGCTTCCCTGATTAAAGATGGAATCAAGGCGGCATTGCGGTGTTGTCACGATGCGGTCTGGTCTATGCGAAGCCTGGTGCCTCGATGTTAGCATCGGTGAAGCAGTATTTTAAAGCCGGAATACCAGAAATGCCATTGTGACCATCATGTTTTCCTACTTTTACTGGCCAATGTCGCTGATGCGTACTATACATATGTAGTTCCATTATGTAAGGGGATAGGCTCCTGTTCAGCATTACCTCACTTTACCAGATGCCTCTGAAAATAGTCAATCCATCCCCATGGACGGTCATGATAATCAATGATTACATGGATCGTATCAACAACGGACAGAGTCAGGCGCATAGGATAGACGCAGAATTAAAAACACGAAACATGACGGAGTCCTAGTTGACTAGTGGAACTGAGTACGGCCAACATCTTAGACTGACACTTGTTAACACTGCCAGCATGCAGATTGCTGACCAGGACTGACTGATACACAAACATTTTCCAGCTCACAGATGCTTTCCCCTTCGCTTCCCGATCACCATTCAGAGATAAATGCGACATTTCGCGCTCTCGAAATTGATTTGGACCTGCGCAAACACCGTCCAATCTACGCATACAGCGGCAGTCCTGGGAGACTCTTGTGGCGGCCCGGGATTAGATCCTATCGCCAATGCAGCAACGCGGGCGCCACGGATTCTGCGAACCTGCTTTGGGCAAATTCATTCGTGTCTACGGAAACCCTGCTCCCCAAATCAGCAAGTGTTGTTACATGAAGCAACTTTCATCAACGTCTCGTGTTGCCGTTATCGCTTATATTACATACCCCACTTGAATGATATAAAGCTCAAGTGCCGACATGAGGCCAAAGTTGTATCTCACTTGGTAGGGGTCTTCACACCCTCACTCCCGCTTCTTTGTTTTGTTGACCATTCGGACATCATTGCCATTCCATGTCCTCCGATTTGCAATCGTTTATCGAGGGTCTCCTCATAAATAACTATGCATCTCGTGCGGTCATCCACAAATTTGTTCGGTGTTACATCTTACATACTGACATGCAGTTTCGATGGCCACCGTGGTTGTGTACGATTACAGTATGTGATATATCAGTTCATCCCGCCCTTTGTAACTCTTTTCTTCATAGTCCTCACCCTTCCAAGTGAGGTATGTGTGCATTCTATTCCACCGTTGTTTGCTGGCTAAATATATCAGTAGATAGAATATGTCTGGGTCAGGAAATAATCGTTATCAGACAGTATCACACGTCACTGACAGTACTGCAGACCAAACCCTGGACATGGGTCTCTACGTTGTTCGTTATTGTGCGTACAGAGTCCCCCAAGGCACTGATTAGTATGTGCAGAAAGTCTGACTGAATGCTCCAACAGGTCCGTTATCTCGGTCTCTATTGCGCTATGTAAGCCTATCGCCGCCACAATGTGTGCCTCATAACATTATTTACTCCGAATCTATCTGAAGAACGGTTTCATTGAGTATGTGCAAGACTATAAACCAATGATGTTTCATACTGACGATGCGGATTGAAGTTGGTACCACGTTTGTGCCTGGCCCTGTAAAGGTCGGTTCTTCTGTTTAAAATCAGATCGATCTCTAATGCGTGTTATGGTAGACGTATGGACTTACATTGCATGGGGGATCCATCCCTGCTAACAGTTGGATAGGTGTAAGCACTGTTTTTCTACGGCTCGCCACGTTCCTTGATTGAGACGTGCATCTTTCCAAGGTACTGGGATCATCGTCGCAGGCGACTGGGCATTTGTGCTCTTTATTTCCGCTGCCGATCGTAAGTTACTAAGCTTAGTTATTCCAGCACCCCATATTTCTACATCAATCATAGTGGTGATGGCCCTGCGTGTTTACGCGATGTGGAACCGATCCAAGATAATTCTTGGCATTCTTCTCCTGTTCTACGCGGTTGAGGTTATCATCCAAGTCATTGGCACAGCTATCTTTAGCAATCCGAACACTTATTCCCCAGGTATGGCTCCCTCCAATTGGAATTATATGCGACAAGCTTGATATTACCCTCTTTCTTCCTTCCCTTCAGTGATAGTCAACCAAGTGCTGAATTATTCGTTTTGTTACGCAACGCTTATCGAAGTCACCTCTTACATCAAATATACGATCATCAATACAGTTGTTTTCGATGCTCTATTACTGGTCCTCGCTCTCATACCGACCACGAAACAGTCAATTGCAATGTACAAAGCAACGAAGCAGTGGCAACCAAACCGGTATATGGCCCTGATCGTCAGGGAGGGGGCTTGTTACATATTTTTGTACGTCTCTCTCGGTCTCATTTTCATTTTCCGCCCATCGTCCTCGTCAAGATTTCCTTACTCAAGTTCTGACACACTCATCACGTTCGCTCCCCCCACGAAATAGGAATTTGCTCAACAATATCACCAACGTGATAGAAAAAGTATCGACAAACCCGTTGACCACACCCTGGCTCGTTATCCTGGGGCTTTTTGGTGTAATAACTCTATACCCAATCATTCCTCGGTTCATTCTCGGCATTCGGGAGTTGTACGAAAGGGATAGCCGTGGTCGCCGTGAAGGGATCGATACCGGATTCGGGGTGTCGTCACGAACATATGCGGAGAGGGACGGAGCCTTTTCTGCGATCGCATTCGCGGACGCCAGAGGGGGTCAGGATCCGGAGGGGGACGAAGAGATGCAACTTGAACAAGTCGGGGGTGGTACGCGCTAGTGCAGGCCGGTGTGCCGTTGAGTAGGGCGTTTTGGAATGTAATATTCATCGACAACGATCCGTGTAATCAACCAAACATACAACGAACGATTATGTACTTCGAATGTCTTGCACGCGCAGTGGTTCATAGGTTTGAGTAAGAGCAATGCAGAACAAACAAAGCCCTTGCCATCAATCTACTTTCATTAATACGAGTAAACATCGAAGAAGCGTTGGTACTGTACACTCGTCACCATATAACTGGATCCCCACTACCTGACAAGTCCCCGTCAGTTCCCCTGTCTCTTAAATCAACTCCTAGGTCAACCCGTGGTCAATCTTGTCCCGAGTCCGCCGTTCATCTATTCTCAGATTCGATACGCTGCATTGAAGTTCGGACTCATGCATTCTCTATGTCTTCATCCGATTCGAGAGTCGGCGAGATCCCTTGATCAACGTCAGTGCACTTTTCATTATGATCTGAGGTCGTTCACGACCGTCATGCGGATTCACCACAAAAGCAGTGCGAGCGATGCTGCCCGCAGCAGCATTTGTGGTGAGCAGCTCTCTGTAATACTGTTATGCGGTGCGCGGGGAATGAGTCGTAGTCATGAGCGTGCGAACTCCGACAAGACCATCTTGGACGGCCAGAATGGGTCACCAGGTCTACTCCTTCCACTAACTAACCCTTTCGACAACTGAAAGGACACTGCATAATTACTGCTCACCAAGAAATCTAGAACCTTGAAAGACCTATGCCATCGCCACAGTAACCAGTAGGATATTTAACCTCTTAGAACTTGTGATAGGTTCCTGTCGGAATGCCCAATGGGTCCACACTTTCTCAGGGTCATTTCTTCAAGCAAGCTCTGCCCCATTTTTCCATAGCCAGGTATCCTGCCGTTCCTGAGTCGACAGAGACGCAGTTCCCCATGTTGTATATCTCGTCTCTTATCGTTTCGTTTACATAGATGCCCGGAAGGTCTCCACTATCCTGCAGCAAGGTTCTCTTCAAGTTGTAATGTACCCCAACCTATTTGTGCTTCACCGTTGGTTAACATGCGTACGTCCCAGAAGTCGCTATCTAATCTCAAATCCGTTAACCTGCTGGCACTGTTTGGATCTCCACGGGGCCAGTTCACCTGTATACGGAATGTTCTTGATGGGCTGCCCGCGATCAATCAAGCATAGCCATTCGGGCTACCCCTCATACAAATCATCACTGCCCGTATCGATGCGACTTCAGCATAGAGCCTAACGCCCTGTAATCGTCATCGCATCTCTCTGCCACGATATAAATGCCCTCATGACGTCCGAGATTTTGTCAGGACTCCAACGAACCACCAGCCCTTGTTTCTTCCACTGAGTATTCAGGAATCACTTTTTCTATACAATCCATGTCGTCTTCTGATTTGGAGTCCGCATTGGAGGGTCTTCGGTTAAACAACTATGCATCAGGTATGATCACCCACATCTGCGTTGGATGGTTAATCTGAGCTTCCGCGCAGTCGTGATAATCACCATCGTTGCATACGATTATAGTAAGTGACACATTTGTTTATGAACTTTGCTCGTACCGGAGTAACCTTTACAACTCTACCGTTTATAGTCCTCACATTTTCCGATGAGGTATTTGTGCATCCTTCTTCAAAGCCGTTTCCCAGTTAAGTATCTGTATAGATCGACTACATTTGGGTCAGAAAACAACATTCAGCAGGTACATACGACCTCACTGACACGCCTTAGAGCAAGCCTTGGACCTTTGTCTCTACGTTGTTCGTTTTTGTGTGTATAAACCATCCCGATACACTTAACCATGTGTTGCGAGACTAACTTTTCGGTCAGGTCCGTTATCTTGGTCTTTATTGTGCCTCGTAAGTCTGTCGTCGCCGCAAGCATATTGAACAGCATGGTTTAAATCTGTTCACAAGTATCGTTTCACTTGGTATGTCCGAAACTGAAGTTGCATATCATTGGACTGACCCGAAATATTCTAAGTCGGTAGCACCTTTGTTCCAGGCCCTAAAATGGTCAGTCTTCTGTTTCACACTTGACCAGATGCTAACGACGTTTTAGACGTAGGCATTTGCCTTCCTTACCTTCCGATAACAATCACAGTTATTGACGACTATTTAGGTGTAAGCAAACCTGTTTAAATCCACCACTGCTTGAATGCAAAGGGCATGTTCTGAAGGTACTGTCATCATTCTCGCATGTTACTGGGGATATACGTTGTTCATCGCTGCTGCCGATCGTGAGTTACTATCCCCTCTGATCATCTCCTTGTGTTTTGACATCAATTACAGTGGTGATGGTTTTGCGTGTTTACGCAATGTGGAATCGATCCAGGATCATTCTCAGCATTCTTCTGCTGTGCTACGTGGTCCAGGTCGTCTTTCAAGTCGTCGTCACGGGTATTTTCGATAACCCTGATACTTACTTGTCAGGTATGTCTAGTCCAAATTGGAGTTTCATGGATCATCTAGAACCTCTACCCCCCCTGCATCTCGCCTTTCCTTCCTCAGTGATAACTGCACAAGTGAGCGGCGTCTCGGTGTGCTACTCCACATACATCCCGCTACCCCCCTTCTTGACATATTCTAACGTTGAGCCACCGATTTTTGATCTTCTGCTGTTGATTCTTGCTCTTGTGGCAACGTTGAAGCAGTCCATTGATATGTACAAAGTAACGAAGCGGTGGCAGCCCAATCGGTACATGAGTCTCCTCACCAGGGAAGGAGTTCTTTACTTGTTTATGTACGTGCTTGTGCCCGTTTTCATTTTTACCCATTTTACCCGTCCCTCTTACCAGTGCCTATATGGTGCAATTAAAATCCGGATACACGAACTTGCCTCTAATATTTTTTTTCCTCCTGAACCAGGAATTTGCTCAACAATGTCACCATGATGATGGGGAAAGTTGTGTCTAACCCATTAAATGCGTACTGGCTGTTCTTTATCGCCGTCTTGGGTGTCATATCCCTGTTTCCTATCATGCCTCGGTTCATCATCAGCATACGGGAACTGCATGACAGCGACGTTCGTGATCGCTGGGAAGGGATCGACCCTAGCTTTGTTGCGTTGTCACAACCGTCTGATCGTTGTGGTGATTTATCCCCGTAGTCCCTCCCAGCCGCATGCGTTGTGGTCCCATACGTGCTGTGGCATCGTAGCGTTTGGCGGTTTTTTCTTGGTTTGCCTGTTCCGTATAACAATGTAATAATTACGCCATCGTCCGATGTCGTGAATGCACTGCAGGGCCATTGTGCAGTCTATTTCGAGATCCGAGTGCTGAGCTTCAGATGCACCTGGGAGGAAATCATTCATCAGTACTTATTGGGAGTGAACAACTGGCAAATGCTACTAGTACTTATGGAGGTAATGCAGTGTAGTCTGGTAACCAGACCGGTCTATGAGCCAAGAATGCAGTGGCGGCGGCCTGATGGATGTAACGAGCATGGGGAAGTTGCTCCGCATATCTAATAGGGGTGAATCTCTTGGTCAGCATGTCCAGTGGGGGGAAGACAAAGGGTTCAAAAGATTTCCACAGCCATTGTCAAGTCTGATTTTTGCACTAGTCGTGTCTACTAATCTTTCGGTATCGGGTCCCCTACCAGCTAGTTCATGTTGCGAAGTTTGGCCCTATCATCAAAAACGTATTGGGCAAGTACTAAGTAGACGTTCGCTGATGCCAAAAGGTGATACCGACTGAGAACGATCGAGGTGTCGCCGCGGCGCTACTGGTTGGTGATATGTGACACTGGTACCACCTCAAGGGAACGCAGACGATCGTGAGATGACATGAAACGGAGTCCTTGGCCTGCACATGATGAGATGCAAAGTCGGTCGATCTGACTAATAATAGATAAAGTTATCGAATACTTGGTCCCTACGCTCTAAGTAAATAACAAGTGCACAAAGTCTCAACGTCATGTGTTAAAAACGTGTCTCGTAGCTCTCGTTCTTTTTCAACTGTTCCCAAGGAGGAAATCCGAATGCAGAAGGCAGTCCGTTCCAAGCATCCTCTCTCCCGTCTTCAATCTCCCTATGACAATAAATCGTGCAATTCGGGCAGAACCTGGCATCCCACCGGGGGTCCCACCGCATGAATGGATCTCGAGAGCTAGGTCGATCTGGACACCACAATTCTGTAATGGTGGCAAAATTCCCAAGAGCACATTTGACTTCGTCCGTGCAGAATGGTCGCTGCCTCTTCAACCAGCCAAACGCAACAGATCGTAGCTCTAGAAGCTTGTCCCGGCCCATGATACAAGACTTCTGATTGACAGGTGTGAGATTGTGTAGAGAGCCGTCGGAGTAGTACCCGTCGAGAATAGCGGTCAAAGGAGATAAGCAGACACAGCGGTACATGGCGACAGGCAGCAACGACAGCAACCCAAATTCTCGGGCAAGGTTGAGCAACTGAAAATCATACTTATCGCGTCCGGCGATGGGATGTTTGAGGTCGGGTGGTAAGAAGAGAAGGGAGAACAAGGACGATGGGTAGCATTGCTTTATCCTCGAACAGGCCTCGTCGAACAACCAGCGTATTTCGTACTTCTTGCCTAGTCGGAGAAAGGCTGTCAGCGCAGAGACGTGCAGAGGCGCCTCAGAGGAAATTCGCTGTCTGAGTGGAGTTAATATCAATGTCGGACCAAAGGTGAGTCAACTACACACGGCCTCGTGTACAATGTTTTGAGGAGGATTTGAACCTCTAGCGCAGAATCGTGCAGTGTCACGACGGGACAACCGTCGATTCTGCGGTCTGCAGACCTATTGGTTTGTGGTAAAGACAACATGGCATGGAATATCCTTGAGGCCGAGGAAAGAACAACCCGGTGAACACGGAAGCACCGTTCTTCCACGGCGAGGACGATGTTTCCGTCGCGCAACCATGGGTCGAGACGACGGGGTCCCACCAAGATTGCACCAC
>JBBPRD010000354.1:0-14539 GCA_038092855.1 Boletus piedmontensis
CATCCAGCTAACTCTACTTCATTATGAAATCCATTCCCTCCTCTACTAGAGTCAACATTCTTTTTCTCTCTGAATCTGAGGAAAACATCAAATTAGGATGTCCTTGCAAACTTTCTCCTACTGATAAAAGAATAATTATCTCTAGTATCACCTCTGGAAAGGTTGAAAATGCTGTCCAGGCTACCCATCTCATCAATTCTGCCCTCTCCTCTCCTATCTCTGCTCAAACTGTTAGGAATGCTCTCAAGTCTACATCTCTCAAGGCTATAGTCAAGAAAAAGAAGTCACTTATTATACTTGACCCTGGCAGGGCCAAGAATAAACTCAAAAGGCAAGGTAGGGACCTAGCTAAGAGATACCGGCTAGGGTCAAGGGGAGAGGCAGCAATGGCTATGATAGAAGGAGTACCTGGTAGGGTTCAGAGGAGCAGCAGCAATGGCTATAATAGAAGGAGATACCCATTAGGGTCAAGGGTTAAGAAGCAGCTATAGCTGTGACAGAAGGGACACTTATTAAGGCTAAGAGTTGAAGGAGCAGCAATGGCTGCAACAGAAGGGATTCCCAACAGGGCCAAGGATTGAGAAGTGGTAATTGCTACAACAAAGGGATATCCAATAGGGCCAGGGTTTAGGGAGCAGTAACAGCTATGATGAAGAGATGCCCAATAAGGCCAAGGGCTGAGAAGTAGTGACAGCTGCAACAGAAGAGCTACCTATTAGAGTCTAGGATTAAAGGAGTAGTAATGGCTATGATGAAAGTAACATGGGAAAATGCAGCAACAAGAGTGAGTGATAGGCTAGATGGGGAGAGCTGTAGGGAGGTTGTAGTGACAAAGATAGGTGATAGGTTTAACAGAGGTATTGTGTATTGTTCACAACAATGAAGAAAACCAGAAAGGGTCAACCAGGGAAGATAACAACAATGAGAAGTTGATCAAGGACTGGGGACTTGATGGGAAGAAGTGGGGAAGAACCCTACCATCCTGGTGGAGAGCCATGGATGGTAGGCAAGCATTCACTCTAGAGAAAAATGAAGTCTCATAGAGAAAATGGGTGAAGTAAAGTAAGATTTGAGTAGGTCTAACTTAGAGTACAAGTTAGATAATGTGAGATTTATATACATAGAGAAAGATAAAGCTAACTAAGCTATGGAATGGAATAGAATGCAATGGAAGGCTTAGTCAGTGAATGTGTATAGAATATGGTGGAAACATGTGGCTAATGGGTAAAGAAGAAAGGTAAAGGGCATGGACTAAGGTAAAGGGTTAAGGCAATGGGCAAGATCAAAGAAATAACTGGACCATAGGAGTATTTGAATGTATGGTTGTGTAGAAGGCAAAGAGAATGCATGGTAATGGGTAGTGACATGGAAGGAAAGAGTAATACCCTTGTATAATTATAATACCACTCTTGTCTGTAAAGTATAGGCAACATGGGCTAGTCTTTGCTCTCAAGTACCAACACTGGACTGTGGAGGACTGGACTAGGGTCATGTGGTCAGATAAAGCCAAGATCAATAGGATTGGGTCAGATGAATGGCAGAAAAGCCTTTACAAGACAAGGAAGTCCAGGGAATAGTAAAGTTTGGAGGAGATTCCTTGATGGTTTGGGAATGCATGAGTTGGAATGGAGTGGGAATCCTTGCAGAGGCTGAAGGGAGAATGAATGCTGAGCAGTATATCTCCATTTTGGAGAATTATCTGCTTTTTACCATGGAAAATTCTGGAATTTCTAAGAGCATTATCTTTCAACAAGATAATGATCCCAAGCATACCTCTAAAAGAGCCAAGGAGTGGCTGGCATCTCAAGGGATCAAGATTCTTGCCTGGCCAGCACAATCTCCAGACCTTAATCCCATTGAACATCTTGGGTAAATCTTAAAAAGAAACTATACAATACCACCATATGGAAGCTTTGGGAGAGAATTGAAGTGGAGTGGGGCAAGATAGAGGTTGAGGAGTGTCAAGGATTGATAGAGAGTATGCCTAGAAAACTAGAGGCAGTTATATAAGCAAAGAGAGGGCATACAAAGTACTAAAATTGTAGAATAGAAATGTTGCTCAAAAAAGTATCCCAATGACATGTCACTTTGGTGTGGTTATATGTCAGTGCCATGACAACCAAATCACATGACTAAGGGCTCATCTTCAGGGCAAGGGTTAGAGCTAATACCTTTTGTTTCTCCTGCAAATATAAAGTCTTTTCAAAATAGCCAAACATTGGGACACTTTTCTAAGTCACTATATGGAGATGGAAACAGATTAGTAATGGAAAATGGAGTGAATTGGTAAATAAGCAGAACAGATGTACAGAAGGAACCATAGTAGTGTTCCTAAGCAAACACAGAATGAGATGTAAGTTATGAGCAGGACTAATACATATTTAGAACAGATGAAATGGAGAGATATACATAAATGTTCAAGTATTAGTCTGGGGATTGGAGTTGCATTGTTGGGTAAGCATGCACCAGAGTTCAAGAGTGGGGGGATCAGAGGTGAATCTGGAGAACCAGATGAAAGGAATATAACAGATCAGCTCTCTTTTTCAAGACTAGTGAGTTGGATGGCTATAGCAAGTTTATTCTATTGATTAGTAAATACAATAATTAATCATCCACTCATATCTAGAATTTGATGCCTATTATGCCATATGCCTTGCTCATATTCCCTCTCTCATTATCACATTACCCAACTGTGGTTGGGCTCTGTAACATTTTATGAGTAGCAATGAGGTTATTTAGGCATGAGCAGATGGCTGCTATAGTGAGGTCAACATTTTCCAATGGCCCCAAATGTACTGCCCTTAGTATTTGTGGTCTATGGTTATCCTTTGCAACATTGCCTGGTCATTCAATTTTTCCAGGCCATGGGTATGGCTAATCCAGAATATAAAGATTTTGAGCTGCTGACTAGTTCAACCCTTATTGTTAGCTTTCTCAACATGGAAAGGTCTGAAGGATCTGATTGATGAGTTAATAAAAGGGTCCAATAAATACAAATGGGCCAAGTGCCTTAACAGGCTTAGTGACCAAGGTCTCAAGTTGATGGAACACATTTGATCAGATTTCAATCACCTTGACTATTTCCCTCTATCCTGGCATGATATTGTTGCATGCCTCACCCAGTTCCAACAAGGCATGCTCAAATGTCTTATCTACTTCAACTACTGTGAAATTTTTTTTCCCTATTGCAAGAAACCAATCTTTTCTTATCTTGAGTTCAATCAGCTTTGGATGGCAGTGTTCACTGATGACCATCACATGGCAGAGATGCTGTACCACATGGGTGTCCCTGTCTGGTACCTTGACCACACAATTACCAGTGTAACCATTATCTAAGATGTTGTTGTGGTAATCCCACCAGATGAGATTATTCAGATGATATACTCAGATCCTGTCACTAGTGCTATAAAACCATTTCCCATCTGCTATGCTGGTTCTGTTAGTTCCTCCCATTAAGCTTCCTGCTGTTACTATTACAAATAGGAAGACATGGAGGCCTCCCATGTTTCTGAATAAGTTTCTCATACCTGATCTTTGGGAACTGGGACCATGGGACCTCTTTACCCAAGAAGAGCTATATGATAGTCTCTTTTCCCTTCCATTTTTTGTGGGCACATGGGACATTCCATTAATGACACAAAAAGTGAGTTTGTACTATAATAGCCTTTGTGATGTGGCTTTCCTATCATTATTCAATGTATTGTGTCAGCTCATGTTGACATGACATAATGCTATGATTGAGATGCATTTGCAGGAGCCAGTTGAGCTTGTCATGTCAGATAGGAACTTGCACATGAGAAGTTTAAAGATCTGACAGTTCTACATTCTTTATTTTTACTGGTTGGTCTCCTATAGTCCTCCATTTTTTTTACCTCTTCTACCCAGACAGTGATATAGTGGACATATATCTTCACTCCCTTCCTTCCCCTTTTTTGACTTGTCATCTGTTACCTCTTTCCTTGGTCTGTACTTTCATTTGTAATAGTAACAATGAATTATTATATTATTCATATCTTGTGCTATCTTACATTTTGGATGGTGCTAGCATGTGTGCCAGAAAGGAAGTTGGAAGATAGTCATGTAATTGCAGGTAAGATACTGAGTCCTTAGGAACTACATGGACTTGAAGTCAAGAACAGTAAGCAATCAGGTATAAGACCTGAGTTACTAGAAGGGAGATAGGAGAAAAACACTGAATGAAATTGTTCAGCTGTGTGTAACAAATAAGGCTTATGAGCAAGATAACTTTCAATGAATAAGGTAAGACTCACCATGTAAGAGAGAGACTGATTGTGAGAAGCCTGAGATAATAGCAGTAACCTTACTATGATACAAAATCATGCAGATGAAAATATCTCAGACTTGATATCTGGGAGGTACAGAGTATATAGGGCACAAAGCTTTGTGTACTGAATAAGTGATGGTAATCAAACTTAAAGGTATTGTGGAGTGACCAGGTAGTGGACTATCCCAAATAGGATAAACAGTGCCATTGAATGAGCTCATTGATGCATTATTGGATCAAGTAATTATGCCAATCACTTATATAATGCAATGTTTGCCAGGACTTGTGTTATTGCATCTGGCCCACATCTGCCACTCTCCTCTTTGCAATACTGAGGTCCAATGGCTTTGTGCTATTGTATCTCCTTTGCAGTCCAAGACTTTATATCTTGTATTTGTACCCAAGAGACTCAGAGTCTGAAAGGACAGAGAGCTTGGTACTCAACCTCATTAGTGCAACAGAACAGGCTTTGTGCCCATCTGAGACTTGCTAGAGACTTCATATTAATGGCAGGCTCTCTTTGGACTTCATGTCCAGGGCCTCTTTCCCCTCTCCCCATTGTGCTTGTCTCATCCTTTAAGATATTCCTGATTTGAGCCAGATAGTCTGTTCTTATTACCAATGTCATTGTGTTAGTGACCTTATTACCCTTATCTGGCAGTTTTATATCCCTACTATTTATAGCCACAGAATTCAGTGTGTAAGTCCTGTACTTGCACTAATACTTTGATTTTGACTCATCTTTTATATTGCAGATAATGTCCTCTTGCACATTCTCTATTAGCTGAGCCCATTTCGCCAAGCTGTGTATATAGAGCAGGTCTCTGTGCTTTCCAGTGCATCTTCCTAATATTACTTGTATTGCAGAACAGGCTTTGTGCCTGTCCAAATCTTATTGGAGACTTTGTGTCTTTGGTAGGCTCTCTCTGGATTTTGTATCTAGAGATATCACATAGCCACTGGATGCACTTCCCATATATGGCAGTCACTCTCACAGAAGCACTCACAAGTCATAGAAGCACTCCTATATATAGCAGTCACTCTCATGGAAGCATTTACAAGTCATGGAAGTGCTCACAAGTCATGGATATGCTCCCATATATGGTAGTCACAGTCACAGAAGTGCTCAAAAGCCATAGACATGCTCCCATCCCCATATATGGAAAGATACATAAATATATCCCATAGCCACTAGACACATGGTGCTCCCTATGGCCACTCAGAGTATAATCTAGCACTCTTTGATGCTGGGATGGTCCATATAGCTAGAGATGCCATACAGCCACTGGACACACTTCCCATATATAGTTATGAAAGTGCTCACAAGTCATGGACATGCTCCCATATATGGCAATCCACAAGTCATAGACAGTTTCCATAGTATCTTAGCCACTCTCACTGAATATATTTGCTGCTATATACATATTGTACATGCCTTATTTCTAAACATACAATCTAGTGCCAGAACATGCTGGCCTTATACTATAATCATACAGTATATACATATATAGATATGAAAAAATGGACAATTTGTCAACAATATAGCACATTGTGAACACATTACAATTATGAATCAAGACCAGGTCTCATAGTCATCAGTTGGTTAGTGAACTATCCAGCATGCAACCATCCCCTATCTTATGATGAATAACACATAGATGCCTTTTCATTGAGACCAAGTTATTTATTTTATTATTAGAAAAAGGAACAATATCCCTCAGTTTCTTTACCTCCATAGTATATGGGTCCCTATGTATTTAGCTCCCAGAACAAACTGGGGTATATATATATCCTCCTTGTACAATATTTTGCTTCCATTTATCTGTCATTCCCTCACTACTAGGTCACTGTATAGGGATGTTTTTTCCCCATAGTCAGTAGTCCTGATAGGCCCAGGTGTAACTGATTGTCATAATGGTCTTGCTGTCCAAGGGTGGTGAAATGTAGTATACTCCTGAGTAGCAGTTAAAACCATTAAAATTTCCTAACACAATGGAAATGGTATCTTCAACCACATGGCCTCAAGTTAGCACCACAACATGATAAGTAAGTGTGGTAAGAAAAGCCCATGCATTGGAAAGATAGAAGTGGCAAGTATCAAAGGCTATGGATACAATCTGCTTAGTATATATAGGATAGCTCTCTTGGTAATGTTCACAAATAGACCAAGTAATATTTTCAAGAGCTACAAATGCTAATTGAGAGCTTAGCAACATGAGCTTGTGGATGTCTTATCTCTTGAATTTCTACTGCTATCATATATATAGTTTCCATTATGGCCTGCAAACAATTACCCTGATCTTCATTTGTGTATATGGATATAGCAACAATTACCATAGAGAGGTGGATCATAGATGCCTTTTTGATGATTTTAGCTATTTCTTCTGGTAAGATTTCCATTTTCCCTTAGTTTCTAAATTAAATGGCACATTGTTACTGAAGTACCCACCAGAGTAAGCAAAGTAAGGGTAGAGAAACTCAAAGAACATGTTGATTGAGCTATTGAAAGGGAGACTTCTTACTCAATGGTATAAAATAATGGTTATGGTTCATGTATAACTTGTGTAATAGCTCAAACTGACTATATACCTGTGGTAACCAAGGGAGCACAGGATTACTATCCTGTTATGATTCATCTTTTCCTTTCTTCCTTCATTGTCTTTCTCACTGTACTACTACCTATGCAAACCTTAGTCATCTACAGGTCATACAATTGGATACTTCTATGACCCAATTATTTTTCTCTTTTATTTCCTCATTGTTCCATACATTTCTATGGCATTCTGTACACATTCACTAACTAAGTCTTCTGCTACCTTCTATTATTATTATTTTCCATAGCTTAGTCAGACTCATTTCCTTTAGTCTATATAAATCTTGAAGTAGCCTACCATGTTCCTCACATTAGACCTACTTGAATCTAACCCCTTGTTTTTTTTCCTCTGCAAGTATTTGTTTTCCTCTAGAGTGAATGCTACCCTAGTCATCTCTGGGCTCTCTATAATCATTGGCCTCATCTTGTCAAGCTCTTGCTTGAAACTCCTTGTTGAGCTACCACTCAAACCCTTGACTCTATGTCAAGCCATTGCTTAACCTTGTCAAACCATCATTTGAACCTTTGCTTCACCTTTTGAGTCTATGCTTGCCTCTACCTGAGTCAAGTGTAACATATCCCAATAGAATGCCTGCTGGTTGAAATTAGTAAGCCATGGTAGCAATTTGCATAGGATATACTTACCATCTATAGAATAATAGCTTTTGTCTTTATATTGTCCATCAGATGGCATAAGGCAAAGATATTTGATATCTCTATGAGTAACAAGTACTAGATATTTAGGTGGGATGGTGATACATATTTCACATACTGAGCAGACAGAGATCACACTACCATAAATCATTACTATCTGCACATATGTTACAAAACTGGACTGAAATGATAGATGAATAAGTATTTAAAGATTAATGGCACTTAAGTTATTATTTTCATCACATGAGTCTTGGGTTATAGGTAAGGAGAATAACATCTCAAGATAGAGACAGAGACCACCTGGTGCATTAGCCCTGAGTGCCCCAATGATAGTAACAGGGGATTGGTACAGATAAGATAAATACTAGGATATTCATTTGCAAAGTAATGGGGAGATTCTTGGTACCAGGGGAAGTATAAGCCTGCCCATGAGTGATGTTAATGATAGAATTTCTTGGCTGTTTGCTTTTTATATACCAAGTGAAAGACCCAGATGAAAAAAGTGAGTAAAACTATCTGAAATGCTAATAGTAAGGTCACATTCTTGCATTGGATATGGATTTATAACATGAGCAAATAACAACCAGAGCTTAGGATCTTAATCAATATTTATAGTAGTGATCAGAGATTGCACTGACCATGAATATTGCCCAGATGAGCAGAGAACTTATTATTGCTGCAAATAGAGATGTAATTAATGGTTGCTCATTTGGGCTCATAATTTATTGAACTGGGTCACTCAGTAGTACCATAGATGCACTTGGAGAAGAGTTCTTAACCCACCAGGATAGAAAACTATAGATTTGAGATGCAGATGCAGCCTCTATATAAGTGCATGGGCTAAGTGTAATATCTAATCACTACACTAGAGGCTACTAATTAGAAAAGAGATACATCTAAAACTAGCTAGTAGGAATGGTAGGGCAGAGAGAAGCTTTAAAGTAACCTCCTGGGCATTTATACACTTAGTAATATAGTAGAGCACAGGTACCCTTTTCACTCCTAGATTTGTACTGTAATATATATATATGATATAAATGGAATCAAATATATACATATATATATATATGAACCCACTACTACCATAGTGGGAATCACTACCCAATATTTCTATTATAGTGGTGGATATGTGCCACAAAATGTAACCTGTCAAGTATCAAGCAGAGTACTTGATTCAATGATGTGGTGCCATAGAGTACAGTGACTGTTCCAATATTTTGTAGTTTTGGAGTGTATGTGGAATAGCAGTTGTAGATGTGGGAACCCTGCTTAGTGTTGGTGGGAACATGTGACATATAAACCCCTGGCTACCTGCTGACATAATACTCACATGATTTGGCTCAGGGGTTGCTGAGATATATTCATTTTAAAACAGGGATACCATTGGAACAGTTTTAGAGCTTTTGACATGATCCATAAAATTTCAGTCAAACAAAGGGATAGCTGTTGTTATTTGGTGCTACAAACAAAGACACACATATAAATATAATGCCTGAGCTTGAAATAAGTCTCACACTTCTTTGCTCTTGACTACTACCATTATGAGATCTCTTTCTGCTACTCAAAAGAGCACTATCTTCTCTTAGCTTGATTCTGGCCATTCTATTCACTCTATTGCATCCAGGACTAGTGTAGGCATTGCCACCATCTCCAGACTTTGTTCCAAGGAGCATTCTAATCTTCAAAAGTTTTCTGGAGGTCGTCCATCCAAGCTTTCCCCTATAGATATTTAGCATACTTAGTATCTTATCACCTCTGGCAAAGCTGAGACTGCTGTTCAGGTGACCAAAACACTTTCCAATATCATCAACCAGCCTCTATCTGCCAACACAGTCTACCTTCACTTGAAAAAGTCTAATATGAAGGCTGTAGTCAAGTCCAAACACCCTCTTCTTTTTGCTAGATATTCCAAGGCCCATTTGGATTTTGCCTATGCCCACAAATATTGAACTATGGATGATTGAAAGAGGGTAGTATGGTCTGATGAAACCAAAATCAATTGTCTAGAGTCAGATAGATGCAAATGGATATGGAAAAGGGCAGGTGAGGGGCTCAGTAACAGGTTAGTAGAGGGAACTGTCAAGTTTGGAGATGGTTCTGTGATGATGTGGGGGTGTATGACTTGGCAGGGAGTTGGCTATGCTGCCAAGATTGATGGTAAGATGGATGGTGACCTTTATCTTCAGATTTTGAAGGATGAGCTGCTGAATACTCTGCAGTATTATGGTCTTAATCCTTCTGACATTATCTTTCAGCAGGACAATAACCCCAAGCACACCTATAGAAAGGTGAAGAGATGGCTAGAGGAGCAGGATTTTAGAACTATGGTGTAGCCTGCGCAGTCTCCTGACCTAAACCCTATTGAGCATCTATGGGGTTATCTGAAAAGAAGGCTTGCAGCTCATGAAAAGCCCTCTAGTAGGATTCATGAGTTATGGGATAGAATTCAGGAGGATTGGGAGAAAATATCAGTTGAGAGGTGTCAGAAGTTGATTGAGAACATGCCTAGATGGATTCAGGCAGTGCTCAAAGCCAAAGGAGGATACACTAAGTACTAATATATACCAAATACCCTATTTATTTCAAAGCTCTAAAACTGTTCCAATGGTATCCCTATTTTAAAATGGATGTATCTCAGTGACCCCTGAGCCAAATTATGTGAGCATTAGGTTAGCAGGTAGCCAGGGGTTTGTACATCACATGTTCTCACCAACACTAAGTGGGATTCCCATACCTACAAGTGCTATTCTACATACACTCCAAAACTACAAAACATTGGAATGGTTATTGAAGTCACTGTAGATAGTCAGATCAAGTTTCTTCACAAGGCTCCATTTGGCCTTCAGGTAGCATGATATAGAACCATACCCTTTTGGTTATAGAGATATTCTCAAAGAGTATGAGATTGAAGTTATAATGATACTCTTGAAGAACACGGATGAGTGGTTCATCCATATCTAATGGAGCTTGTGCTAACTCCCTGGATAAATGCCATTCTGGTCTGGTAGCACCAAGTCTGGCTCCTCATTTGGCTTCTCTATTAGGTCATTATTATTATTATTATTATCATTAAGGACCATGGCATTCACCTGCATATAGGAAAATACCATATATAACTACCAAAATCCAGTAATGGCAATGAGTACAATAGAGTTCTGATAAGGGTATATTAGAAAGAGGTGGTATGCTTGTTTCATGACTTGAGTATATGCCAGCAAAATGGGCTTTATGGCATTGGACAGACTTGTTTGAATCTCATAGTAGCAAGCACCAGAGTTCTTGAGCTCCATAAGCAAAGGAACACTAAGGTATATAACTCTTCACACAGAATGTAAGAGCTGAGTATATATGAATGTCTTGCAGATCCTTAGTACTCCCTTTGCCTCACATTTCCAAGTTGTCTTGTAGACCTGATGAGTAACTTAGAAGTGCATGGTAGAATTCAACTTGATAAGCAATTTTCTCTCCCTCCCTGTCATGTTAGTCATGTATTAGCAATATAAATAGAATGTCATGTAGTTTACTATATGTCCAGGTCTCTATCTTGGCTACTATTGTACAGTACTTGAGACCAATTTTTAAAGCTGTCTCAGGTAAGTTAAAAGGATATACCAGACAAATGAGCTTTTGTACAATAAACATATACATTTCTTTATCCAGATCTTTACTCTCAAGTTTTCCTAATAAACTTGTTAGTATCTGTGATGGATGGAATAAACTCACTTTTTTTTCTTCCTACCTCTGGTAGCCAAAATATCATCACTGAGATCAGCGTTATATCTATTTTGCTCAGTGGGTACTAATTGTGTTAATAGCATGTTCATGTCATCCATGGGTAGCATAGGGTCAGTGTTCATATCAGCCATAACAATAGTAATAAGGAGTAAAAAGATAGATAAACAACAAGATAAAAAACTAAGGCTGAGATTAAAATATTTAGTCATGCTGTGATTACTGTATTAGGTAGTTACCTCCCCTAGGCTGCCCATAGTCTTCTAATTTTTTCCCTATAATGTCATGGCTAAGCTTACCTGTCTTTTCTGCAGGAAATCTGTCAAGAATCAACATGGCCTATCCCTTTATATTGCTCACTTGTATATATATCAATAAACAATCTACTTTGTCAGATCTCCTTCAATAGAAAAAAATCAATATCATCTTGAAGTAGAAAGACTCACAAAGAGGGAATAACTGGAGAAAGAGTAGAATACTCTGCCTGAACAGTGGCTCAATAAATTCCAGAACCTTGCAGTGAGTTTAATCTTATTCCCAGATTGATAAATTATTTTGTATATTGTACTAAATCAGTTTAATGAGCCTGACTTTGGTAAGGATATCAAGCAACATCCATTAGGACTCCCCAGCTATTGCTATTATCTCCCAAAGTGATATCATGATGAGCTCTCTCTTTTACCAGCACTGTGCCAATTTCTACAATACTAATCTCAGTGGAGAATAATTTGGCCAGTGGAGATCTGGATGCACAAATGGTTAATGACTATATTGCCAGCCAATGCTCATCACTGAACCCTCCAGATTTCTTCTACACTAAATCTAATACCTATGGTTTTTTTTATAAATAGTGTGACAACTTTCCATCATATACAGTAACCTAGCAAATGAAATATCACTGGATAACCTTTGTGATGATCTGACCCTTCAGCACAAGCCTATCTCTACCCTGGTCTCTTCTCATTTAAATAACTACTTTGCACCCTTTTCAAATGTAACCACATGATTGGTGGCTTCTATTCTTATTCTACAACAGCTCACCTTAAAAGTCCCTTTAAGACCTCAATAATCTTATTAACAATGTCATTCTAGCTGATAACTTCAAGTCTGGTGACCTTCCCAGATTTAGTGCATGCCATGAGATAAAATATCTGGATAAAGCATCCTATAACTTGTTCTCTCCACTATTTACGTCTACTCCACATCTGCCTCCATTTGACATCCCTCTGAGCAGATAAAGGAGTCTGAAGATGAGGCACCACTCTTTCAAATTAAGAGATTACATTATTACCTGATCATGGAGGTCATCAAGTTAGCTTCCAAGGAGCCTATAGCTCAAACATTTCACATGATGCCATATAAAATCTCCTTATCACTAATTCTAACTCTGGTACTCCAGATCTATCTCTGTCCCATACTTATGAGCTCTGGAGCATTCTCAAAGAGAATAATACCTGGGAACTCAGAGTTCCCTTAGACTCTCTTATCTTCTAATCAGTTATAATATCCATTTCTTGCTTAACCAAATTATACTTACAAATCATTACTCATCAGCAAGATTACTTACAAGCCATTACAAATTACAACTATATATCCCATATATACAGTAAGGTCTGGTACTTACAATTTCTCAGTTCAGTTCAAATATTAATTATAGTTATCAACTTTCTCTTGTTCTTAACTGGATGTTACTCCAACCACTCTGACCCATTGTTCCATAAATTGGGCTAAGAAACTCTAGCAAGGGTACAATATATACATTGAAGCCAAAGCCCAACCACCTCTGTCATACTCATTGTACCCACTATACTCCAGACTTTCTCTAGAGCTATCCAGAGTTAAACCAGATATAACACAATCTAATAAGACTTGGCTACCCAAATGCATGATAGCTGAACTATATACAGCTGATGTGATGCTTGAGAAGCACCAAAGCACCAAATCTGATCTTCCAAATATCCCAGGATACAACCTTGAGATGATTATTGCTATTATCATGATTTAGTCCAACTTTACTCATCTTGCAAGTTTTGGGAACACTGTTCTCTGGCCCATTTACTTGTTTCTCAGGAATTAGTCAAAGTACACTTGTGCCAAGTCAATCCCTTTTGCAGTATATTATCTTATCTATATACCTGAGATTGGTATCATCTATGATTATCTCAAGCCCCCATGAGTAATGGTGTTATTCTAGCTCTCAGATATAATTCAAGATTTCTATATAATAACATTTGGGTCTAGTACAATGGCAATAGTATTGATACACTATAAGTGGGAACTGATACAATCAATATGGATGCTGGTTCTCAACTCTTACTTTGTCCATGCATATGAATTTTGGATTGTAATAATTTTGCAGATAGCATCCTGCATCAGGTCCTTTTGTGCCTGTTTACCTAGAGTGCCAACTATTCTGAAAAGTACCTGGATGGTGCCCATGCCCACAATACTTGATTAGTAAGGATAAAATTAGTTACCTATGCCAACACATGGAAGTGCTACTGTATATATACCAATGAACTTTGGGTAATTGACTATAGAATCTTACTGTCTAGAATGCATTCTCTAATAAGCTAAGCAGACTTAGGTTTAATTTTTATTCAATATTTGTGCCCAATTTTATATATAAATTCAGACTCAGCATATGAAGAGCAATTATCATAAATCTGATTGGTATTCTATTTGAATTGGGTAACAATGCAATATAGGTATTAGATGCTTGAAATGTACTGAACTTCATTCCATTCCCTGTATAACATGGTTAATGATTAGCATCCAGTTGTTATTAACTTTTGGCTGACTTATAATTCAGAAATTCAGCATGAACATATTACAATGGCTTAAAAAAGTGTCCCAATGTTTGGCTATTTTAAAAAGACTTCACATTTGCAGAAGAACCAAAAGGTGTTACTCTAACCCTTGCTGGGTCATTAATAGCCCTAGCCCCTGCCCTGAACATGAGCCCTTAGTCATGTGATTTGGTTATCATGGCACTGAGATATAACCATACTGAAGTGATATGTCATTGAGAGACTTTTTTGAGCAACATTTCTATTCTACAATTTTAGTATTTTGTATGCCCTCCCTTTGCTTTTATAACTGCCTCTGGTCTTCTAGGCATACTCTCTATCAATCCTTGACACTCCTTAACCTCTACCTTGCCCCACTTCACTTCAATTCTCTCCCAAAGCTCCCATACTCCTTTTGATGGTGTTGTATAGCTATTAAGCTTCTTTTTGAGAATTTGCCAAAGATGTTCAATGGAATTAAGGTCT
>JBBPRD010000355.1:0-14533 GCA_038092855.1 Boletus piedmontensis
CGGTGGCGGCAGGGAGGAACGCATGGCCCTCAAAGCCGGCCTCAAGAAGTGTGCCCTGGGGATCCCCATCCCAGGAAATGAAATAGCCGCCGAGCTTGCCTGGAGGTGTATTGGCTCTCTCAACGACGACGCTGGCATGAGGTATCCCTGACCTACATCTCTTTCTCCGACCCATGTTCACTTGTCATCAGCATTCGTCACTCTGCGGGCCCCGCCGCCAAGGCGTCTCTCTCCCATATCTATACCCGTGACACCCTCAACGATTCCGTCATGCCCACTTCCGGTTTTTTACTCCGAGCCATCAACGAACTTGCCTTTGCGGGTAAAGTCGATGCCTTCGTCCCATATTCGTCTTCCGGCCCAACTCGAAGTCCCCTCGGAGAGGGTAGTAATATATTTTGGAAGACAGAAGCTCACGCCAAGAAAGGATGGTCATTAACAAAAGGACTGGCGAGTCACATTTACAACATGTTAAGCTCCACACGCCTTATTGGTGTATACAGGCTCTCTCCTTAACAGGACGTGCAGGTCTTCTCAATCTCCTAGCGGGTGAATCAGGTACCGTCCACCACTCGGACAAGTTTCAGCTCGGTGGACCGCTCAGTGTAAGGGCCTTTGGACCCGCCGGCATGGGTGATCATGAGGGGTGTAAGGCGTTTGTGCCGCTGTAACGCCGACGGCACTAATCTATACGTTCGCAGCGACATCCGTTGGCGGAGATCTCTATTACTCTCTCGGACTATCAATACTGGGTGACATTCCCAGACGCCCCCAGTGGCCCGCCAAATTTCATGCTTGGATCAATGCGGGGAGACTACAAGGCCTCGACAGATGTGCGCATTTCTTTTCTCCCGTTCTTCTATCACTCTACGATTTACTCACCTATATCGTCACTTTCAAATGAACTCAGCGTCCATCTTCCAATCCATCCCCACGGCAATCACCCAACCCTCTATAAGCGTCGGCTTAGGTCTCGTATATCGTTTCGACCCTATCCGCGTCGAGGTCAACTTGGGAGTGCCCCTCGTCGCTACCAAAGGAGAGGTATTGAAGCGGGGACCACAGGTGGGAATCGGCTTGGAGTTTGTATAGCGCGCATTGATCATCTGCAACATTGGTTATTTCCGGATGAAAAACCGAGTTTGATTCGACCAAGATTGAACAAGTTCCACGTCGGATTTCGCAATCTCGTTACCCTAGACTCTGCCGTCGGCTGTCAGGCCCGGCACCCTCCGCATACAGAAATGCCTCGAAAGAGGACTTGTTGGCGCAATATTGTTAAAATTTGATCAGAGGTTCGTGACACAGTCAAGACTAGTCGCGAGAGGGTCGGACGTTTTCATTCACTGAGTCTGTTGTCCCGGCCCCGTCGCCTTGGGGGCTAATGCACTTGCTTGGTGGAAAGGCAGGTCGGATCTAGGAACAGTCACCCGAATTATCCGTGATCACACCTCCAACGCAACGTCGTGATTATGCTCTGCTCTGGCATGTCAGTGAGAGGGGATGCAAGGATGCGTGCAAAATCTCTGGTATCATCCCCAGTGAAAAATGGACCACCGGGAATTGTGGTACAGCCATGGCAATATACACCGTAGGTCATGAAAAGCCGGATGGCAGAAAAGATCTCATGTAATCAGAACCAGGGGCCTGGTGGGAGTGAGTGAAATAGCGAATTAATTGGGGTGTGATCCCCATTTTACCCTACAGACTACACTTCAGAGCTAATCATCATATTCTTGCACGTACGACGACTACATGTAATATCCAACAAGAACCAGAAAAGGGGGGCACTGCAAGTCACTCTAAATCACTACAACTGAAGTACCGATATGTTGGATTACATCAAACTTGCCGTGGTATACTCAACCAACCAAAACCATCTCATAGCTCATCAATACATGTCCGAAGTTCAGCTGCCTTTGTCTTAAATAACTCTATCTGTTGCCGCCCATCAGTCAAGAGTCGTTCATAACTGAGGCTAATTTCCTGTCGTATCCATTGCTCTAACGACATCGTTCTTTCATGATGTGTCAGAGGTTGGGAGTTCGCAATTGTGGGCTGCCCAGCAGGTGATAATGAGACAATTGGATCTGGATGATTCAGGGCAATGGCGGGTGGAGTATCAGGCTTACTCGGCGCACTGGGGCTAGGCGAAGACACGGCTTGGTTGGGTAATGGATGTATTGAACCATTCATGGGCAGAGGGCTCCTGTCTTGTTGTGACTCGCTGCTGTGTAGTGGTGGTCTGGTGACGGGGTGAGGTACAGGGGCACTTGCAGGAGAGACGTCGACATCCATAGAAGCATCATGAATAGCCGTTTCGACCCGTTCGCGAGAGGCTGTTCGACTCGGCGATGGAGAGCGCCGCGACACCGAAGCTGATGCCTTGACAGATTTACCACGGGTCGCTTTAGTCCTGCGTCGGGGCTTGGAAGGTACAGTCGAGGTCGTGGAGCGAACCTTTCCCCGCTTGGTGCGCGAAGCTGGCGGGTCGGTGATGGGGACGACTGCCAATTCATCTTCAGACTGCTGCTCTGCTTCGTCCACAGCCAACGATTTCTTCACTGGCAAGCTAGGTTGGACAGGCTTTGAGCGCGTATGTTTTGGCGAGAACGCAAGGAAAGGACAAGCAGTGCCAGATTTACTGTCCCATCTGCGGTGTTCCTGACTGTGGAAGACTCAGCAAGGTTGTTGGCGTGGGAACGCACGAGGCATACAGCGGATCGTCCTCTTTCGCCCAACCACTCAGCGAAAGCTTACAATACAAGCATGTCGCTGTGTCATCTCCGGGAGCTTGTGGCGTGTACACGAAGCCGGCTTGTGCCATCTAAATAACCGTTCAGTGCAAGAAGAAGACATGATGATGATTACCTACCTTTATGGACGCCGCACCACAGCCCGGTTCTTCGTCGTGAGGCCACCAATCCTCACCGAAGGTTTCCAACCGAGCCTTCTCCATCGTTTTGTTGGAGGGTAGACGCATTTTGTTCGCGAATACGAAGCTGTGGCCGAGAATGAGTATTCGGGGCGTGAACCATGGAATTCCCATACCGCCCCTCGTTATCAAGGTCTTCTGTTAAGCCGCATCGAACGACAGCCCATGGACACGAACTCTGACACTTGGTGTAATGGATCTCAAATGGGTTATCAGTTGGATCCCAGTCGCTGAGTTCCTTTCCGCACAGAAAGCAAGTGACACTGTCTCTGTCATCCCAGCTTGGACTGAAGAAGAAGCCTGCCTCGGCAAGGGTGTTGGCGTTTGCCTTGAAACGCGGGGGATGAGGCCACTTGACAGAGGCAGTTGACGAAGAGGGCTTGCCCGGATAACGTTTGATTCGTTTTGTCTTCTGAAAAGAGTCTATCCGCGCCTGGAGGGATTGCATTGGCAGAATGCTCGAACGGAGTGATCCATGGGCCAACAACCGCTGTTTGGTTGTCGTGATCACGTGTTCGGGTGTTCGGAAGCAATGCTCGGAGGAACGACTGGTCGGATTTCTTCAACGGAAAGTTGCAACTGGAATGCAGCGCACATACGGTCGAAGAGCACACCGAAGACGCTCGGGCGTACAATCGCAGACCAGAGAACCCAGCGATGAACCCGACAATCCACCTATCAGTGACCTGGACCCTTCCCCTTCACGGAAACGGGCAAAAGTCTTTGTCGAGATCGTCTCACCGAAAGGAAAGAATCCATATCTCCGCACACATATGCAGAACCACTGTCAGTCCACTTTTATATCTCTGACGAATGCTAGTGTCTGAGTTGTGTATGTAGCACCTCCGTCATTATCTTCGACACCCACCGCGCGGAAGCTGAACATCGGCGAAATGGAACCTGCAACGACGCAACGAGTCGGGCCCGCTTCTGGAAGCATGTCTGGATCCCCGCAGACCCCAGAAAGATCACCAAAAGACTCGACTTTTCTCTTTGCGACCCCTTCACATCAGTCTCGTTCCGGCAGTCAGCCCACACGAGGGAGCATAGTCAAACGGATGCTCGGTCGTGCTAGAACGGAGTCTTCATTTGGGGGTTAGTGAGTTTATTCACGTGCATCTCATATTGTAACTCCCAGCTCTAGCAACACCCTTGATGGAAATGCCACTGGCCACCACTTCCAGTGGTCAAGTGACCCGTCAGACGTCATCCCAATCCCACTCCCTACCAACCACGTTTCCAGAGAGGGAGCCCACTCCAGAAGCTCCCACTCAATCGTCTCCAAAGCCTATCCCAACCCGAAATATCAGAACGTACACAGGATCGTCTCGCTCTTTCCTCGTGGCTCTCCCTATCCCTGATGCAGATCCCTTGAATGCTGTTGAGGATGACACTGAAACCCATGACTCCTACGCCGACTTGCGTTCCCGCTGGGGAATTGATCTATCCGAAGATGACCCACAGCCGCATCAGGATGAATACGCTGCAGTGTCCACCCCCCTAAGACGCAATCCATCGGAGCTTTCCCAGCCTTCCCTTCCCGTCGGCATGATGAACGACCTGAAGAGTATTACAGAACTCAGAAGCAAGGGAGAGAGCAGGAGATTCTTGGACGAAGTAGGTTACCTATTCGAGGGTCTTGACAGCTCAAGTGCAATCGGCCTGCGGAGAGCGAGGTGCGTAGTTGTTACTTGTTCCTGGCCTCGGCCCGATATACGATTATGATTACAGTGCCTTCGAAGTTGTAAACAAACTTTGTGATCCCGATTTCAACCGCAGGGCAAAAACCTCGGATTTTTATATTCGCACTTGGGATAAATTCTGGGCTGCACGGGCTGGCACGAGTGACAAGGTGCGTTCGCATCTGCATTCCCAAATGTTAGCTCACAACATTCATCAGATCTTCGACGCCACTATAACATTCTTCGCTGCCCTAGCTGCAAGAGACTCCCACACACTCATAGAGGTAGCTCAGCAAAAGGAGTTCATATCGACCCTTGTGGAAATCTTGAGTTCCTTTGATCATAGGAAGGATGTCCTTGCCTCGGTTCTTGCAAGCAACTCAGATGACGACCTCAAGTTGCATGGTATTTTGCGGACGGAGATCACCGCGGTCAGCTCGGTTTTTGAGATCGGAATCCACGCACGGAACTAAGATATACTTGAGTAGCTCAAGTCACTTGCAAGATTGGTGTCAAAGGAATCGCCCTTGTCTTCTGTGAACCAGGTTCGTCTCAGGTCGGGATTTTGTATCACGCCTAGTCTCATGAGGTGCAGCCTTCGGCACGCTTCTTCGTCTCGCATTCCCTTGCTACCTTACCCCCGTCCTTGTTGGCAGACCAGTATCTGCCTACGTTGCTCGTAAACTTGAGGACAGAACTTAGCCTCTTGGAGCCACGTATCACTGCACATGAATCTGGTCTTCCCTTATTACCCCCAACCAGCATAAACCCAAGCGTCGTACCATCCTTTTATCATATTGAAGCCTGCCTCCGTCTCCTAGACTCGTATCTCCTCGGACATTGGTCATCAACTAATCTAGCTAGTGACGGCCCTTCCGGTAGATTGTCGCACGTGGGAGGGTTCGCGTCAGAGATAATGTCGCTCTGTGTTGCTTCTAGTTTCTTAGAGAATAAAGAAGAGACGGACATAAGTAAGCTCGTCATTAGCGATTTTCATTGTGGCAACAGTAATCATTGGTTCACCAGGGCAGAGGTGTTTATGCAGCGCTATGCGAGTGCTCACCCTTTTATCACACGACGATTCGTGGTGGTGTGATGCAGCCTTGGAAGTGCCTCATGCGCTACCGTTTGCCGCTATGGCCGTGATGCGATCCCAAGCAAGGTGGTCGGAATCACGGAATACGGAGTCTCAAAGTAGTTCAGTCGAAGCCTTCGATCTCCTCTGTCTTGCTTTAGGAATGGTCATGAATTGGGCAACCTTAAGCCCAAGAGTAGCGGTTCTTTCCAGAATTAAATGTAGGATTTTTGCTTTGATGCAGACGTGAGTGACTCATGCCGTTGCTCAGCGATTAATCCCATGTGCCCTGGTTCCCGCCTCTGTATTCGCACGTGTCGATGCCCTGGCCAAAAATCAATCTTGGAGTGCTTTACTATGTTGCACTTTCAGTATTCTGACAATCGCCAAGACGATCCTCCTGAATGCGCCTTTTTGAGAGGATACACTGCGATTCTCTTGGGACTACTTATCAAGGATGACCCCTCCAACCAGACAATTGTCATGTCATCACTACCAGGCACATCACCGTCTGACAGGATGAAGTCCCTAATTACCCACTGCCGCTCGTTTTTGGATCTTTATAACGATACCATGCTTTTGCCGTCTTCCGACTCTCCGCGGTCTACCCCTGAAGTAGTCCCTCATGATCCTCATGATGGCGCGGGTTGCCACAGGGCGACATGGGATAAGAAAGGTGAAGAAATTGCTCGAAATGTAATTACATCTCTAGAGATACTATGTGATACTTGACGTGTTATGGGATATCAACCAGAGCTCTTTCATCTGCTTCGTGTCGCTGTCGTCCTCAAGGTCTGAAGTTCTGTTCGATCGCTTTGATGTTGGCATGATCAACAGCTAGAGCCAAAATTAGATCTCCAGGACTGTGTTCCGTGAATATCGATAGTTCTGGTGAACAGGTACGTCAAGTAGGAGACGAGATGTGTAGATACCAACTTTGAACTCGTAGACTATGGTGCATCTCGGGTACCACAAGTCCAATATATAGTACGCGAAAGTGACGCGTTATGCTACTGCGCACCCGCCAAGGGTTTACAAAGGAATGAAAATGATAAGACATTGTTCAAGTTGTGTATCGCCAACTTGACAAGACTAGCCATCTACACGCATATGTTCAAGTCAAGGACGCCAGATTAAAAAAAATCGGATGATACGAACATGTCTGTGGGTACATATGATACCGGATTAAACAAGTCGACTCGGCAACATTGAGCTATTAGTGGATACATCACCCGCGCAAAAATTGCCCTACTAATGCCAATGTTTCGCGACAGTTTTCTTTGATGTCTAATCTCTAGGCTGAGTACGACGAAACTGTATACGAGAGTTACTACGAACCAAGCGCAGGAAATTCTCCTTGAAAAAATGACCTTGCGCTTCTGCAAGGTCGAGCGGTGTTTGCCCTTCCACATTTCGTGCGGTGGGGTCAGAACCATGGTTGAGCAGAATCTTGACGAACTTCCACAACTCTCTCAGCACATAATGATCCTTTTCATGTGTGAAGTTGCACCTTAGGATGAGGTGCAAGGGGGTATCTCCATTCGCCGCAGTGATGTGCACACTGGCTCCTTCAGAAATTAAGAAGCGCGTCAGTTGTACCGCATCACCTACTCGCCGAGCATCTCCTGTCGGTAGTGTGACTGCAGCGAGGAGAACATCGGCAGGGAGCGACGCAGTTTGTGAAAGCAAATACTTGACGACAGAAATGTGGCCTTGCTTTATTGCAACATGTATAGGCGTTTCACCAGATGAATTCCTCAATGAAGGATTCCAGCCTCGCCCGACAAGCATTCGAGCACACTCCAAGCAATCTTCTTCGTCAGAGCCAAAGTGCTTAGAGTCGAGGGCGCGATGCATTAACTCCGCATCGACATCGATTGAAGTGCCGCATGCATCCACGCCTTCACTGAGAAGGAAATGAATGGTCGCCGGTGCCGAGGTACGCAAGATATCGCGAGGTATTGGTACACCTCGTGAACAGAGACGTTTTAAAATGCTAACGAACCCACGCCTCGCGGCGGTGTGGAGTGGAGTCTCCTTGGCTAGGTTCCGAGCCCGAACATCGCATCCGGCATCAATCAGGATATCAACACTCTCCATACGATCAGCCTCCTCCCCCCGAGCTAGGAGCAGGTGTAATGGAGTATCACCATCCATTGTAGTAACAGAAGTGTCGGCGCCGCCGTCAATAAGGTAACGGATCACCTGCGTTCTCCTGGAGTAGTCATCTGACGCAGCAAGGAGCACATCACGAGGGAATGCCATTTCCAGTGAAAGAAAATAATTGATGACGGAGAGATATCCACGTCGTGCGGCAATGTGAAGGGGTGTTTCCTGTGCTGAATCGAGCACAGAAGGGCTGCATCCGGATTGAACCAGGAGTTTAATCACGTCTAAAGCATCCTCCTCCTCATCGAGTGCTGCCGCGAAATGCAGTAAAGTCTTGCCTTCTTCGCCGATGATGTGTGGGTCAGCTCCTTTATCCAGGAGAAAACGAGTCGTTGGGTAGCATCTTTGTATAAATCGCTTCCCTCCAAGTAGAGTGAGCAGTACATCCGAAGGGATCGAGATGCCGACCGAGAGTAGATGCTCCACGACGAAAATGCGTCCTTGCCTTGCTGCAACATGAATAGGCGTTTCACCAGCTAGATTGCGGGCGCGACCATCGCACCCAGCATTGACGAGGATCTCGACTCTTCTCAGACATTCTATTTCAGAGTAGGCCTCCATGGCAAGATGAAGTGGAGTCTCCCCGTTTGGGCATGTAGAATGTATGTCGGCTCCCTTGCTGATCAGGAATTCTATCATCGGGGACATTTTCCAACGTCTGTTTCTACATACGGAAAGGAGGATACCAGGTGGCAGCATGATGTTCAATGAAAGGAGATACTGTACGACCACAGGAGAGACATTTTTCGCCGCGACATCCAAAGGTGTCTCGCCAAGGGAATTGGGTAAAAATGGATCACACCTTGCATTGACAAGGATTTTAACACCTCCCAAGCACTGGTCCGTGTCTGTATAGGACCCATACAGAAGGAGATGGAGGGGAGTATCCCCATTGGCTGCGATAGCTTGCATATCAGCTCCTTTGCTTAATAGAAAACGGATCGTTGATGCCGGATTTAACCTTGATACTGCCAGCAAGATATCGGAGGGCAGTTCCACTTGCAACGAAAGAAAGTACTTGATAATGGAGACGCATCCACGCATGGTTGCAAGGTGAAGAGGTGCTTCGCCGGCTAAATTGTACGTGGATGGATTGCATCCTGCATCGACAAAGACTTGAACAATTGCCAGAATGTCTTCTTCTGTGAGCAGGTGCAATTTCATGATGAGATGAAGTGGTGTATTTCCGTTAGGCGAAATCACATTGACATCGCTCCCCAAGCCGAGCAAGAAACGTATCATTGCGAGGCTCGAATTCACGCCGCGCGACGCATCGAGGATGATGTCGAGGGGTAATGGCGTGTTCGACGAAAGCATGTGTTCGACAGTGGAAATATGCCCTGCAGACACAGCGATACGGAGTGATTTCTCGTTGAATCGACTACATGGGTCGCAGTCCATCTGAACGAGTCTTCGTTGAATTATGTTGATATCTTTTTCTGAGGGCTGGTATCGGCGACCGGAAATATATCGCGCAGGGTTTAATGCACGTAGAAGTAGATCTTCATCGCGAACGTCGGTTGCCCATTCAACGAATTCATCCGTTTGTAGTAACCTCGCGACACTGCAAGCAGGAAGCCCACAATATTCCCCTCCCAGTGCTCTCACGAATAACTTCCGAGGAACAGGACTTCCTGATGTCAAGAAGAGGTCCACCACAGCACGGTCCGACCGCTCAGCAGCAACCTCGAGCGGCAAGAGCTGAGAAATTTGGGAAAATCTGGGATGCCAGCCGCTGCAGTTAAGGCTGACACCTCTTGACAGTAATGTCCGACAGTGTTCGATCCTGGAAAAGTACGCAGCATATATGAGCGGGTTTGTCCCATCCTTCGGCTTCAGCGCAGCACGGTTGAGGTAGAAACGCAGCATTGGCTCCGGCGCGAAACCAATGAGAATGTACAGCACCAAGTCGTGTTTGAGAGCCGGCCATGGAAATAAGGAGGAATCGGATTCCTCGCACAACCGTTCCCATTCCGAAGGGTGTTGTTCTGCACACAATCGGAGATCTACAATAGCTCGCAGGATTCTTCGATTTCTCGGATTGACGTGTGCAAGGTGGCGGAAACCATGGTATAACACATACTCGAGAAGTGGATGGGATGCGGATGGTTGAAATGAAACCCGAGGACGTCCGATGGTACGGGCGACAGCTATATCGTAGTCGTCACAATCTATCCGTATTCTATCCGTGTCCTGCGGCGATCCTTGGTGACCATCAGGATCCTGACTGCGCTTGAGATAGGCAACGATATTGCATATGCAAAGCAACGCTAGCTGTGTATGAGCTCCCCGCTGGTTCATATAGTATGTCGGATGCTTTGCGCGGGTAGACTCTCTCATCAAGTATTCCTATCCAAGCGACAACTCAATAACATGGAACCAGACCACCACAACACCAAGCTTACCTTAACACTGAAGTGGGACAGGATCACAACATCTGTCAATTCATCATATCTCACCAAACTGCCTAACGCATCCAGCAAAGCGGGCCCATGAACAGGTCTAGATTCACGATCCAGTACTTGGCGATCAAGGTCAATTGACAGGCTTTCCATGATTTGGGACAATTGCAAGGGTGCCAAAGCAGCTACAAGCCATTCCAAAGCTCTCCTAACAACCTTGCCTTCCTTATCTTTGTCGATCTTGAGAAGAATTCTGTCATACGTTGCATCAAGGTCGCTCGGAAGGCTGTTTAGCACCTCCCGGACACATACTGCGGTGATGCACTGCTTAATGATGTTGAGTTGACATTCCACCCAACGGAACCTAGGAAATAGCCTTAAGCTTGAGCAATCGATCCGATGATTTCGCAGTATGATTGTGCTCACATTCCGTCAGCTTTCCGGTATAACGCAGAGTAAATCTCCCTCTTCAACCTTACGTCCATGATTCTGAGTCGTCGATGAGAGTCTAGGACTCTCATCACATGCAGTTCTATGTCCGCGGACACTTCGTGCTTCATTGTCTCCATGGAGATCGAAGGAACATCCAAGAAACTTTCCTTGATGACTTGCAGTGGCCGGCTGGTGACAAGTAGTCGAAGACCGCCCTTCCTCAATTCTGCGAGAGCATCCAGAAGGTCCTCGACATCTTCGCACTCGTCCAAGGCATCGATAATGATGAGGGGCTGCTGGCTAAACTGCTCCGCCACACGAGAAACGTAGTGGGCAAGCAGCATCACATCACTAATCGTCGAAGTACCTTCATCCCTCCTTTTGACTAGCTCATCAATCAGTTCTCCATGATCGACAATATTCCAACTGGACTGCTGTAATAATTGGGAGAGTAGGAACCGCATCACTTCCGCGGCATTCGTAGACCGCACGTTTCGAAAATCGCAGTAGAAGTACACCGAAGTCTCGCCATCCTTGAGCGTGTCCTTGACGTTCTCGATTATAGAAGCACTGTAACCAAGGTCAACATCGATAGCAAGCGTGAGACGCATACCCACGCTAGGACAGATTTCCCAGCCCCAGCTAAGGACGTTTTCAACTCGGTGACAGCTAACTTCAAGTAATCTGAACACTCTACCTTTCCCATTTAGCCACAGAAACGAATCCTTTGTACTTCTCCACGTCTTGAACGCATCCGTGTTAGGCAACCATGCACATGTCCCAGGCTGGCGCAAAGGGGAGGTCCGTCCATGTGTTTCCGTGCAATTCCATGCATTCAGCCATTCAATGATGCTCTTGAGTTTCTCCCTTGAAAAATGTGTTCTTGTGAAATGTTTGGTGCACACGAGCACCTGTAATGACATACGATCAACCCCCTGCTTCCTCGCCTTTCCCCTCGGTAATACGCTGGAAGTATCCCCACTCTTGCGTTGCATGATTTGTGGGAGACCTCGGTGGCCAGTCGCCTCTTCTACGCGCCGCACATTGTGCTCAGCGGGTACATGTCCTCGTTGCGTAGGCTCAATCTCACGATTCCTAAGTGGAATGATGAGAAACAAGTTCGCGGCAAAGCTGTCAAGACACTCGCCAGACATCTGTTGGCATGAGCAAGAAATGGAACAAGTCCTTGTGTATTTGGAAGAGCCTGACTGCTTCGTTACTGAGGTCTCGGGTGTGCATATAACTCGATGCTTGAAAGAATTTCCTTCCGACGTGGGTATGTCTGTCCAATATCCTCTCCATCTGATTCAATGTATGTAGACATGCTTGGGGTTCATCGCCGCCCAACCAGTCCGCAAGCCGATCGTCGATATTACTGTCGTTCAGAAGCAATGTCTTGTTGAGCGTTTGCAGGGCAGCCTCGGACGCGACGACGATCTTGTCTGAAAGGTTTCTGCAGTTTTGCGACCGGAATATCGAATGAGTGTACTGACGACTCGTTGCGAGACCAACGCAATGTCGATCAAGGTTTTCTGCGAGTCCATGACGGAGTGGGTATGCAATCAGCTACCCGCTCAGAGAGTTCCTCTGATATGTACTTGCTGTGTAGGGCTGAGCGACGAGATAAGCGCTTGTTGTGGCCGCCAGACCTCGGCAGATTCGTCGTAGCAAGGGGTCCGCGGTGCACGTGACCAGGGCTTCGCTGCCTTCGTCGTTCGTCTTCGCCAGTGTTCTCGCAACACGATGCGGTTCACAAAGCCGACATGGATAACACACAGAGGTATCACCAGATCGTCTGCGCCATGCATCTTTGCTAACCCTACCACCACCAGATAGCGCTAAAGACACCAAACACCTCTCCATCTTCTCCATCCATGTCCACCCCGATGGCTCACGAATAGCAACAGGAGGTCTCGACGCAAAAGTGCGCATATGGAGTACCAAGCCCATCCTCAACCCCGCCTCAGAGCGTTCAAACCGCCCACCGAAATCTCTCTGTACTCTCAGCATGCACACAGGACCTGTGCTCACCGTCAGATGGGCGCATTCCGGAAGATGGCTGGCGAGTGGCAGCGACGACGAAATTATCATGATATGGGACCTTGATCCGTGCGTACTCGTACTCATACCTCGCCGTCCAGTATTTTCATCCGTTACCACGAGACAGGTCAGGTCGGGGAAAGGTCTTTGGTTCCAACGAGATTAACATCGAAAACTGGAAACCGATGAAACGACTACCAGGCCATGAAAGTGGTATTTAATTTCCTCTCTTGACATTTGTTCTGCATATGCATGGTCTCGTAGATGTCGTGGACATTGCCTGGGCACCCGAAGACCGTTACCTAGCCTCTGTCGGGTTGGACTCGAAAGTCATCATCTGGTGTGGGTATACTCTGGGTCAGTACACCCACGATCTTTCACGGAGCTCTTGCTTGTTCTTAGTCCCTCGCCTTAGAACGGATACGAAAGCTAGATCAACATAATGGATTCGTCAAAGGCGTCTGTTTCGATCCTGTAGGCGAATTTATGGCCACCCAGTCAGACGACAAGACCGTCAAAATTTGGCGGACGACGGACTGGAGCTTAGAAGCTGAGGTAACCAAGCCATTCGAGGATTCGCCTGGCAGTACATTCTTTCGTCGTCTTAGGTTTGTTCTCGGAACAATCCTCTATGGGTCGATCTTACCTCCGTGCTAGCTGGTCTCCAGATGGTGCCCACATAACAGCCTCCAATGCCACGAACAACAGGGGATTCGTGTTTATCGCTGCCGTCATAACCCGGGGCCTCTGGACTTCTGAGATAAGTCTGGTTGGCCACGAAAATACCGTCGAAGTTGCAGTAAGTGCCATCGTCTCATACTTCCCGTACGATGAAATCACGCGACATCAGAGCTACAATCCGCACATCTTTTTGCGTAACCCGGATGCGCCTCTCGCAACGTCAAATATATGCTCTGTCGTTGCTCTTGGAGCGGACGACAGGTCTATCTCAATTTGGCAAACGAAAACTGCCCGCCCTCTTATCGTTGCCAGGGAAGTTTTTGAGAGGCAAATCATGGACCTTAGTTGGTGAGCCTCCCGCGAACCCTTCTCTTCCCCTTTAACACGACCCAGGTCCCGGGACGGACTTACGCTGTATGCTGCTTCCTCGGATGGGACAGTTGCAGTATTTGACTTCGATGCGGAAGAATTAGAGGGCATAGCCCCTTACAGTGCACAAACGCAATACCTACAAAAGTTCGGCTTCGTTGCACCCCCTGTTCCTGAGGGTTACTCCCACGGCATCAAGTACGGAAACGAGGACGCCGTGTCTGCGTCCCGCATCACCCCTCCCCCTTCCCCTACTCCGCGTGCAACTTCACAAAGTACTCAATCAGGGTTTGGTATGACAGCTGTCAACGGGGGTGAATACGTCAACAGGTTGGTCGCTAAGAAAAGTACAAAGAAACGGGTCCAGCCCCTCCATATGGCGTCGATACCTTCTGCAGCGACTGCTCCACCTGCCCGAGAGCCACCACCCCCTGAATTGCGACCACCAGCATCTAAACCAAAACCCGCTTCTCCCTCCGTGTCACCCGTGCCGAGTATGCGTGGGTTCGATGCAGATATTGAAATGGGCGGTCCCATGGACATGGAGGTACCTATTGACTCCCTGGAACAGACACCCGAGATGGGTAAAGGGAAACGGAAAGCCTCTGTATTGGACGACGAACCGTCTGTCAAGCCTCGCACGTTGGGTGGCGGCCTACCGAGAGAGAGCGTTGCGATCCGCGAGATCGCTATCGCGGGTGAAAGGTGGGAAGCGCCACGCCTGTTGCATGCCGACGTTTTGCCATCA
>JBBPRD010000356.1:0-14524 GCA_038092855.1 Boletus piedmontensis
ACCCTGTGGTTCCTTGGCGGGGTTCGATGAAAGCATCGGCAATGGAATCGAAGCAGGCGACGAAGACCCAGGAACGCTCAACAATAAACTCGAGCGATGTATGGTAGGCGACCTGCCACTGGTTGGACTAGGACTCCTACTCCTGAGACTCCCAATCGGACTCGCAAAACCGCTTCTAAATTGCCTGTCCCTGTCCCTGGCAGGGGTCACGACAGCAATGTGATCCTCCTCCATGGGGGAGGAGGATGCAAGAATTGATGCTGCGGAATCAAGAACAGAGGGGACGCTCTGTTCAAGTTGCTCAGTACCCTTTGATCTGGGGATACGATGTGGGTTGGGTGGGTGGGAAGATGGTGGCGATGGAGGATGCATAGGTTCGATGTCCCTTTCAAAGATGGCTGATGAGGACGAGTGGCTAGAAAAAGAGAAAAAAACACGCCACTGTCAGTGTAAAAGGATATGAAAAAGTATGGCATAGTCGTACGCTGATGTGGGCGATGAAGGTATTGAAGAGGGTGAACGAGAACCGAGTCTTGCAATGCCTGTCTGCAAAAGCTGCGACGCATGGGATGAAAGCCTGTGCTCCCTGTGGGATGGGGTGAGGAGGGTCGAGTTTGAGGTCATCCTACGGAGATCAACAGGAGGCGAGTGGTGAGGAGGCGAGACCATGTTGACTGCGGAAAGAGATGGTTAAAACGAGAGCACGAACGACGTGAAGATATATTGATTACTCACATTGTTGGGTTTCTTGGACTGAAGAAAAGGTCATTTAAGCAGCGAAGGGACGAGGGTACAAGGACGGAACTAAGTGGATGAGTTTGGCTTATAATAGCGAAATGAACGTCCTCCGCAGTGGCGTTTCAGGTTCACCGAGTCGGCATCGGCACCTTCCAAATGAGTGTATTTGACCCCCTTAAAGTGGGTTATCAAGCTCATCCCTTGTCTCTGCATTAATCCTGTGCCCTTCATCGCTGTGTACTTGCCTCCCTGCAGTGTTGTTTTGGTGGCCACAGCAACGAGTCTCTTTGTTGATCACGATTTCTCTGGCTGTGGTCGCGAATCGAATTTCATGGGCACCGTCTCGTCCTCACCTCCCTACAGACGCTGTTCCGGAAGAAAATTCTCCGGATCAATGAGGTACCCTTCTTTCGCATCACAAGTACAAGCAGATTCGCGTTCGACGGATAAAAAGTGCCGTATGTGCCCCTGCTCCGTCTCTCAGCGGACCACCAGCGCGTTTTTTCTGCTGTCAGTTTGGTGCTGTTAATAACCCTTGCTTCTCCAAGTACGACGTATTGCATCATTGCATATCGTGATCCTTCCATTTCTCCCTGCTTTGGTTGGCATATTCCGGACTTTGATAACGTCGTGCTCCTGATTCCTTCTCGTCCGAATCTTCTGGTGATATGGAGCCCCGAATTGTTCCGACTTGACCTTGATCAGTCGACTGAGTTCGTTGCATGAGAATCGCCGCCGTCAGTGGCAGTACTGACGTTCAAGAACCGCTTCAACTGAGTGCCTCGTTCTCACCGGTGGGAATCCCTCTGAAATGGAGAAACCCCATATCACGAACGCACCGAAACTTTGTTTAGTTTCGGCTATTCCAGAAGGTTCAGGGTATATGAAGATCGAATGAACGTCGGTATGAATTTTTACAGTAAGGCCTCACCTGTTTCTTAGATCTGACACAGTTTTTTCAGTGACAAGGGTAACGCTTGGCAGTGCGCAGATGCGGCCTGCGCGTATCAAAAATATTCGAATAGGTAACATGCTCAGTGCAGCAGCTGCGGTACTCGTTCCTTGCAATGATGACATCACCTAGGACAGGTGATCAGTGGACGAGCGGACACATCGGCTTCGATAGCAACCAACCCTGCAGGCCTGATCCATCGTGTTCAATATCACCCCATCAGATGCTCGGTTAAGTTCCCACCAATGCGCTGGCAGTGCGGTTTGGAACCCATCGATTAGCACCGTGCAGTAATTGAGAGCATCATGACAACACAATAGATATGACAGTCCAGTAAGATCGTACGTAACATCATCCAAATGTCCTTTGCGACTCAACATACAGTCCAGCTGACGTCCAGTACATAACCGTGATACACTGGCGGCCCAACTCATTGTCCTCGATCAAATGAAATGCTTAGAACACCTGCAAAATACGTCACCGGTATTAGCCCTGAAGCTCCCCAAGACGTCAAAGGCAGTAGCTGACCGTCTTTGGTAGCCCCGTTTGGCTCGAATTTTACAGTCCACATACAGATGGATCCACCAAGACGAAGGACACGTACACCGTACCCAGCGCGACCGCCTGACCACCTGTCAGAGTATTCATCGCCGTCTCCGAGACTGTGAATCCAGTCTTGGACTGATCCACGGCCAAGATGTTGACCGTAGTGCTGCCGTATGTGACAGCATAGCACGTGCCACACTCCGTCGAGTTCCAACCCGTCACAGTATAGACCCCACCGATTTTGGGAAAGGTGGGGAGCGAGTCCAGTGTGGTGTAGCCTTTGGTCTCAAGACCATTGGCGCCATTGGAACATGCTACTTGATTGAGGGAGAGGTTACCGTTGTCATAGTTAGGGTCGTACGAGAGCGCCGCCGTCGTCTGCGCGAGGACACGAAGACCGGAGACGAAGGCGAGGACGGAAACGAAGAGGGTGGTAAGGGAGTACATGGCACTAAATGTCGATGGTGGAGGAAAGAGGACTTGCTGTAGTCAAGCGAAAAAAAATGAAGCCGTTTTATATGCACGCCAAGCATATCGAGAACCTCATTCTGAAAGACGTACGTCGGAACGAGAAGAACTTGCGGCATTCGTCCTAGGAGTGATTCTCGGATTAAGCGACGCGCACGGGAATCACAGGAAATCAGGTAGTGAGGTAACGAAAAGAAGGGTGACAACTGACATGGAAAAATAAGCCAGCTACACGCCATACTGTTAATATTTAATTAGGCGTTGTCGCGACCTACTGGAATGGCGGGCAACAATTGCCTTTCGCAATAGAGTGTCCACGTTTCAGCCATCCAAAGAACGTATCGGAAGGAAGATAGTATGACATTGAGTGTGACGTGGTGATCTGCTTTCTCGCAACGGGGGCTGATGACCGCGCGCGAGCGAATCTCCATACAGCAGGCTCAAATATCCGCTAAGTGAGGTTACGGCCACGATCATCTCCGTCGAGACAACGCTGTCATAACTATACCGTTGCGCGAGCCAAGTGACCGTTTCAATATCCCAATCAGCTGACTTGGAGATGTTCTGAGAGAGTGAGGTGCGAGTCGCGGCCATTTCTTTGCTCCGTGCTGCTCTTCTCTATGCAGGGTGCAAATCACCGTCTCGGGCGTTGGAACGCATGGCAAGAAGTCAACGTTGAAACGATGAGAACCGTAATATCCTAATTTGCGAAGCCGGGGGATCGGACGGCGTCATCTCCTTAAAGGAGATCTGAGCCATGCTTGTCCGGCTGTTGGAGTGATGTTGCATCTGCTACCAGTGGGTTCACCAACTGGAAAAAAGAGTTCCAATGATACATACTAATCATGCGTCGTGCGCGAGGAAGAGCATTGTCGCAACTTGTCGAGGGACTTGAAGGATCTGGATTGAGAGCGACTGCCAGGCCAAGTTGAATTGTGCTTACGGAATTTCATTGTGTTGAAAGACCTGCTGTGTGAGTGCGTTGGCGCCATCTATTGTGCACAAGAGATGGTACAGTGCGCTTTCGAAGCGAAATGGAGCTCATTGTGCCAACTGCAGAATCCTATCATGGGAGAAAGTGGGGTGGTTTGTTAGTTTGGCTTATCCGTGTTTGCAAGAGTATACGTACAGCCTAAGCGCCTCTCTGAGAGTGTCACTCTAAATCGACGAGCTCAGTGCTTCTTTTTCCTGTAACTTGAACGAAGTGACTATGATTTTCAAAGAGCCATATTCTGGCCCACGCAAACTCGTCCTTGCGTTCGATATTGGTACGACTTACAGTGGTATCTCGTATTGTATCCTTCAGCCGGGACGAATTCCCGAGATGCATGGCGTCACTAGGCAGAGTTGCCTATCTCTTTTTGTATCAATCTGTCTTGACTTTCTTGTGTAGATTTCCTGGCCAGGGGAACGGCCAGGGAAATGCCAAGGTACCTTCTATCGTATACTATGACAAGAGTGGACATCTCCAAGCAGCTGGGAGCGAAGCACTCGCCGAGGAAGTAATCCAGATAGCGGAGGACGAGGAATGGGCGAAGGCGGAATGGTTAGTCGCTAACTACATCACTAGAGGCTCTTGGAACTCACCCATTAGATCCAGGTGGAAGCTTCACCTCCGCCCTAAGCATTTAGCGTCCACTCATATCCAAGATAATCAGATACATCCACTTCCGCCTGGAATCTCTGCTGTCGATATTCTGACAGATTTCATCAAGTATCTCTTTCAATGCACCAAGACCTATATCCTGGATCATCATATTGGGTTCAACTGGCCGTCAATCGAAAATTTCATCGAGTTCATTTTCACACATCCAAACGGCTGGGAAGGTCTGCAGCAGAAACAGTATCGTGACGCGATCGAGAGCGCTGGGCTCATCCCCCGCACACCTGAAGGGCGATCTCGTGTCCATATGATAACCGAGGGCGAAGCGAGTCTTCAGTATTGTGTTTCTAACCTTCCCGAGCAACCTACCAACACCGAGCCTGAAGGACTTGTCATAATTGACGCCGGTGGAGGGACCATCGATCTAAGTATGTACTCGGCGACGTTCAACCCGGTCTATTGCAAGGAGATTGCCCCAGCTGAATGTACGCGTCTGATATGGCAACGGAATCCTTTTATCATCCTCACTTACCATCCTTAGGTCATCTCCAGGGTTCAGTATTCGTCACCTATCGTGCGAAGGATCTGTTGAAAAGTTGGTTGCTTTTTCCCCCCACCTTGCGCATGTGCTCGAGAACTCTCCAACAGAAAAACTTGAAGGCTCGCCTCACTGCAACGATGAGGAGATAAACCTCATTTTACGTGACTTCGACCAGACCACAAAGCTCAGAATCAGCGATGCTACGAAGCATGTTTATGTCAAGATTGGAAATCGCCTCTACAATAACGATCGATATAACATCTTGCGTGGGTCATTGAAGTTGACAGGGTAAGATCCTGTCGATTCTAACCCCCAGAGCCGACATTATTGATCTGATTTCTTGCAGTGCAGAGGCTACAGGCCTGTTCGACGAGTCCATCAAAGCTATTATCAACGCGTTTGATGAACAATGCAAGTCTGCCCAGTTGAGGATCACCGCGAGTTCTTCTCTTTGCCATAGGATATCCCACCCGCTTATTCGCGATTTCTAGATGGCATTCCTCGTTGGGGGATTGGGAACAAACGATTTCGTCTGGACTCGCCTCCGGTCGCATTTCGAGGAACGGGGCATTAAAATCTCTCGGCCCGACAATGATATGTATGTACTTCTCTTGGCTTTCTCACAAATTCTGCTCACACATTTTAGAAACAAGTCGGTCGCAAATGGAGCGGTATTATTCTACATCGATCGTGTTGTCAAGGTACGAGTTGCACGTGCAACGTACGGCGTCAGCTGTTGTGCATTGGTCGATGAAACCAACCTGGAGCACCGCAGCAGGAGAGACCAATGGGAAATATGTCCTTCAGGCCAATATTGGATCAGAGGGTACTTTCAGCCGATTCTCCATAAAGTATATTCCCCAGGGCATCGAGTGACCTAGATACTGACATCGTACTGTTCCAAAGGGCGATCAAGTCGACGAGGATGAGGAAACTCGTCACCCGTTCTTTTTTTCTCAGAGGAATCGAGCGGACTTTGGTAACGAGCAGGTGGATATCTTGTGCTATCACGGTACTTCACCCGATCCGCAATGGATTGATAAAGATCCATGCAAGTTCTTTCCTGTGTCTCCTGTTATCGTTCTGAAGTGGAACATTTCAGCGTCTTTCACTACTGTTTGCACAATTCGGGCGGATCTGAACCAGACAGCAAAAAATTCGGTTCCAAAGAGAGGGATTTCGGGCGAGATCTACTACAATATTGAATTTGACGTGGTCGCATTCTTTGGGACTACAGAATGGATGGCACAGATGGCCTGGAAGATGAATGTGAGTCATGACTCACAACTCACCTTTCCTTTCTCTGATGCCATCGTGTTTCAGGGAATTGAAAGGCGGTAAGCATTGATGCACTTGATTGCTTGTATGGTCTAAGCTGTACTCAGAACTCCGGCAATGATCGTCTACCATGATAACTAAACAGTTCGAAGGGCAAACAGTCTGAGGGAATTCCGCGTACCATAATACCTAGGATGTACCCAAATATACACATGTACGAATACAACGGCGAGCGAAGAATGACAGGGGTTACTGCATTCAAAATACATTGAATTAGAAAATTTGGCATCCGGATAGTGCACCTAGCGTTGACCTAGCGAATCCAAAAGCGGTCACGACTACCGTGGGAGAGGACGCGGAGAAGAGATTAGGGGTACTCAAAGACCTACCCGAGCCAACTAGTAGCCCACTAGTACACTAAAGTTTCGTTATAAAAGTTGCAAGTCAACTCTGACAAAGCGCGTGATTTTGATCTCCGCTTGAACATTCGGACACTTCCGCAGCACAGCATATTTCCAAACACGGAGTCATCTGACAAATCCAACCCGAGCACAGCACATTTCCAAAACAGTCCGGCAACTTTAAACCCCGCCTTGGACGTGCCTGCAGCAACAGCCAGCGGCATTACTAAACTAAGGCTGCTCAGCTAAAGTGCTTCGTGCGGCAAATTCAATCTCCTTCGAATAGTGCCTAGATTATCCAAAAAAGGCAAAAACATCGCCCACATATACCAAGTCCCACCATTTAGCTGATTTCCCTGCTGCCGGCCATCCCCCCACAGTATGCCCAGATCCTCAGCACATCAGGAAGCCTTGAGCCTCCTTCAAGCAGCTCTTAGCAGTATCAATATAGCACAAGCTATGGAGCTCTGGAACTCAATCATGGCTCAGGTTGAAATTGAGTCCAATCTCATATCAGACTCTGATTCCAGTGCATCTTACAATTTATCCTCACCCACTTCACCATCAACTCCTTCTACACCCCCTCCTATTCTATCTCAGATTCAGGCCAGTCCAATGCCCTTTTTTTCCAGTCAGAAGAGGTTATTTGATTTCAACATGTAATGCTAGCAAAAATTGATGAAGTACAGTGGGCTCATGTTCTTTATGCTTATTGTAACGATCTGAATCGATATTCATATTTATTCTTTAGACTTTGTATTCGTTCTCATATCTTGTTACTTGTCATCTTATCTTATCGTCATTCATTACATAATCATTGCTCTTTATCTTATCACTTTCCTTATCATTTCCATTTGTTATCTTATCTCAGATCTAACCGCTAGCTGGAGATCTCAGATATATTAGACTTAGTTATTTATCTAGATCTCGATCCCATCGCAGATCTATTGGTATTTAGACTCATATCTAGATTCACCCCTTAACCCAGGGTTAATCCAGATCTTAGATATCATTTCCCTATTTAGTTTATTACATCATAGCCCTTTACGAGATCTCATTGGACTCGCGTCCCTTTGCCCAGTACCTGTTACCCAGGTACTTAGGGTTATTGTTCCTTATACTTATTTAGTTACCCTTCGCCCTATTTCCTTATTTGTTACTTGGTCTGTGCACTATCTGGTATAGTATATAAGTAGAGTACTTTCCTTGTGTATATTCCCTACACTTGGAATTCTCGATTCATACTCTTTCCCTCACTTGAGTTAAGTCTCTTGTGATATTCAAGTCCCTTTCACTCATATTCCCACTGTTCATTCTCCACAAATCCATCTTCTCAAAGAGTGGAAGATCCACTGCCCATGGCTTTTTTGTCAAAAGCTTTAAGTATCTCATGAAGTCTTTATTCAGCTTGTTGATAAGATTTACCATCACCCTATCTTTTTCACTACTAGCAATTCTGGCTCCAGCTCTGATGCCATGCCTTTTCCAGAATCTCATACAGCTAACCAGTAGTTACCCATCTGGTTTCAGCTGGGAATTTTCTTAAATGGAGCAGGACATTATGGCAATGCTGCAACACTGCAAGATATGGCTAAATGGGCAGGTGTGGCTGTTGGTACAATCCATAACTGTTACAAGCATGTTATGCTTTCACTCCTATATCTGCATGATCAGGCTATTCACTTTGATCCTACTCATTGTGAAGATGATTATGCAGAAAAGGAGAGAGCTAAAGCTTGGGTTTGAAAGGACAAGCCAAACCTAATATTGCAAGTGATGACTTAGAGGACTAAAGCCATAGTGCGAGCAAAAGAAAGGCAATTCCAAGTCTAAGGTACCATACACGAAGTGCCTACTTATATACTATAGGAATATGTGCATGGACCAAGCTAAGAAAGGAAATAGGACTAAGGGTAACTAAATAAGTATAAGGAAGGGAAACCCGGGTATGAGGGTACAAGTACCAAGCGATGCCCTGGGTAAAGGGAAATGCGAGTCCGATAGATCTCATAAAGGGTTATGATGTAATAAACTAAAAGGGGAAATGATATCTAAGATCTAGGATTAACCCTGGGTTACGGGCAAATCTAGATATGAGTCTAAATACCAATAGATCTGCGATGGGATCGAGATCTAGATAAATAACTAAGTCTAATATATCTGAGATCTCCGGCTAGCAGTTAGATCCAAGATAAGATAATGAATGGAAATGATAAGGAAAGTGATAAGATAAAGAACAATGATTATGTAATGAATGATGATAAGATAAGATATCAAGTAACAAGAAAAGAATGTGAGGCTAAAGTGTACGAATGAATACAAAGTCTAGAGAATAAATACAAATATCAATTCAGATTGTTACAGGGTTGAAGCTAGATCTATTCCAGAATGGAGAGGAGGCTTCTTATGTGTTGATGGTTCAACCTTTAATTTTTTTCAAAAGCCAGGATACCATGGAGAGGTCTTCTTTGATCAAAAATCCCATTACTCTGTAACAAACCAGGTTGGTTTGAATTTATTCTGCTGATAGAGATATTTACATTCTACTGGGTTATTCTTCTTCTTCATAACCTGAAGATTGTGGACTATGTTATTGGTCTTCCAGGAAGCATGCATGATACAAGTGCTTTTCAGCACACTTGTGTTGCTTGTCATCCTTATCAATTCTTTGCTGCAAATGAGTGGCTTTGGGCTGATTCAGCCTATCCCTATCAAACATGGTGTGTTACACCATTCAAGAAACCTATTGGAGGAAGCCTTGGGTCTGATAAAAGAAAATTTAACTATCATTTATCATTAGTGAGAAATTTTCATATTTTTCTCTAAATCAATTTTAATGATTATAGATATGTGTTCAGACTGAGCATTTCTTTGGCTCACTCAAACATTGTTTCCAATCACTTTTGGATTTGCACTTCCAAATTCAGACACAAAGAAATCTTCATTATGCAATTGCATGGATTCATTGCTGCTTGATCCTACACAACTTGATTATTGACATTGAAAGGGGGCTTAGGTTAGATAGCTTATTGGCTGAATTTGGAGAGGAGTATCCAGGTGAGGGCCACAATAGAAACTCACATGCCAATGAAAACTTAGAGGATGAGAATGAGGGACCTGAGGTAGATGATGATCTTGCTATATCAACAGGACAGGCCTTTCATAGACAAGTTATGAGCATACTGTTGGAAGGTATATAGGCTCTATGTACATGATGATGATATATGACAATATAGTGATATATGATAATATACATTGAACATATATGTAAGTAATTGTAAACAACAATAATGTAGACAACAATATCAAAGAAGAATTATGATGAGGATGGAGGATTTGTACTAGACTGCATCTTTGCCAACTCCAACTCATGGTCCAGCTGTTGCAACTTGAGCTCAGCCATTTTCATCTCAAATTCTTACATATTGTTACAGACACTATTTTTCTTTCTCTTTATTTTTCTTCTCATGATCACGTGACTTGTCATGTGATTAACCCCTAAGTTAATGGATCACGAGGTAAGATCACATGATGTTCTGACATAGAGTAATGAGGCAGCTGTGCACCCTTCTCTATGGAATGGCTCCACTGGGATCTACTATGTGATCTCTGGACACGTGTATTTAATCTCCATCGACCCTGAGACCCTGGTGGTTCTTATTCTCACGTTCATCTCCATGTGCTTCTCTTCCATTCTGATGCTTCTTAGAAGTCACACCATCTACATGTTTATTTAATTACCATTGATACTTTAACCACATTCGTAATTATGCTCTCATAGCCTGTTGGTCCATGCATGCTTCGTAGTAGTATAAGTAGTCTGAATAAACACCACAAGAACTTCAGTCAAGTTCTTGTCGGAATTCCCCTATATTAATGCTTGATTCTAAGTCAGTATCTGGTGGTAACGACCTAGTCTTTATTAGATTAGGGTTGCCAACATTAGAACTTGACTATCATCTACTACCTTGTTATCACTTTCACCATCTTTCCATGTTCCACGTCTCCTACGCCAGTCCCCCTCAGGACAGAACTGAGTTGGTAAAATACTGAGCAAATATTTGTCTATATAGTTGTCCACTGTCAATTAGGATAAAGTTGCTATTGGGCGTAGTGTACTAGCCCCCATTGTCCGTTGAGTGCCTAACGGTCCGTAACATATACGCTGGGTTTGCTCAGTGTTTAATTGAGCCATCTGTTTCTCATGTGCCCATTCAGCAGCCTTGTTGTGATAGTGAGCATCATGATAATGGGCCTTGTCCTCCTGTTGCCAATTTGCAATTGTTATGCCTCATTTGATCAATTCTTTAGCTTGGATGATAAATTTTTCAGTTGGGTTAGGAGTGGCAGCAGTGGCAGGTATGCACACCCACTTTGTTGTGGACCAACAGGAGCTGCTACTGGTGGTGGCATTAACTACTGAGGTGGGGGGGTAGATATAACATAGTGGGATTGATGGTCAGACATTTTGGATAATATTGGTAAGGAGCAGGGAATGTGGTGAGAAGCAGGGAATGTGGTAAGGAGTGGGGGATGTGGTGAGGAGCAGGGGATGTGGTGAGGAGCAGGGGATGTGGTGATGAGAGATGTCAGATTCTTGTGCCTGATCAGAAAGTGAGAGTGGCTGTTCTTGATTGTTGTTGGAATTGAGAGAAACTGGTTTGGACTGGGAATGGGGACAAGGGGGAATGATGCACAAAGTGCTGCCACAGAATGAAAACAGCATTGTGCCATGCACACTCTGTCACAAAGAGGTCAAGTTACTTGAGAAGCAGGGGAGAATTGGAGCTAGAGGGGAGTCACCATCTCACAAAGACAATAGATAACTCAAGTTGATGGTGGGACTTGTGAGTAAGGGGTTGGGCATGTGAATTGAAGATGGGGGTGGAAGGGCAGACAAGGATATAGGGGCCATGGGACTTTCATACAGAAATTGGCTTAAATGGGTAGGGAAAACAGTAGGTAAGGGGTTAGGTGAGTGGGCTGAAGCTAGAGACAGGAGGGCAGGCAATGGAAGGACGGGCAATGGGAGGGTAGGTGATGAAGCAGAGACCACAGGGAATTTATATGGCAAGTGGGTCAAGTAAGTGGGGAAAATGGTGGGAAAGGAGTCATGTGAGTGGAGTGAAGATGTGGATGGAACAGCAGGTAAGAGAGAGAGCACAGGGATGGAAAGGGTTTTATCAACATCCATGTCAAATGGTTTGAACCATGTTGAATGTAAATGATCTTGCATGCTGGTGCTAGAGTTAGGCCCAAGAAAGGGCCTGGGTGTGTCCAGACAAAGAGAGAATGGGTACTGATTGAGAGGATGAGCAGTACCATCTGTACTGGATGAATAGACTGGATCAGCTTGTTTATCATATTTCATCCCATTTGTGAAGCTGGCACCACTGCCAGTATTGCACAATTGAAAGGTGGCAAAGGCCTCTCCTTCAAGATCTTGATTTAGATCTGCAATGGATGGCTTTGCATTTTACCCAGGGTTCATTCTCCAGAATCTGTGAAGCTCAGGCCATTACAGAAAAGAGTCGACAATCAATGCTATCAAATGTTAGTACAATAAGCCAAACCCATATATGCAGTATTGAAAACATACCTAGTAAATTTACCTTTGAAGAGGCACAGTGCAACTCCTCATAAGTCATTCCCACACTGGTTTTGCCAAGCCTCATGTTCTCAGTGTTGTAAGCTTTTTTTAAACTGGTATTTATTAGTAGTGTACTACTTGAAGATTTAAATCTTACTCTTTGATGTGATAGTCAATCTTCTTGACAAAAAGATCAGGTCAGACCTAGGAGAAGTGTTGAACATGTTCATTGTCATCATTTATGAAAATTGCTTAAGCAGCCTATAGGTAGTAGTGATTCCTGTTATGGAATGAAACCTTCTTCTTGCAGCCAGAGTTCTTAGTATCCTGTGTAGAGTCTAAGAAGATCTTGAGATGCATAGTCTTGTTCTCCTTCAACCATGCAATAAGGCATGTAAATCAATGGCACCTTTAGGTTACTTATATTGGCATTGGCAGTGAGGAAAGAAGGCAAAGGACCTGGGCCAGCAATGGGACTCTGAGAGATCAGGGACTTGGAGTAGCTCTTTGACCATGTATGAGAATACCTGGGCATATTAGCAGTAGGCAGGAAGGGGGGGGGAAGAGTGAGTTTGGGCAATAGGTAGATTTCAATGAGTTGATTTCAATTAGAGCTTAAGCTTGCCAGTGGGTAGGATGATAGTTTGTGCTTATATGAGCAACCAGTTCAACAAACTAGTTGGGGCCCTGGTGGGCCTTGAGAACCACTAATAAGTATCTGGTATCTTAGCTGTGAGAACAACACAAACTTGTAGTGAAAGTAAGGGGCTGGATGGCAAGCAATCCAAGTTGGGATTTTCAGGAAAACCAGTCCCCATGTGATCTGAGGATTGGGGTGGAGCCTCAATATTGAACAATGTATCATTGCATATTGATTAACACTGATAGTAGCAATGCATGATGTTTGACAATGGTGTTGTGTCCCAATATCCCTCTGGATCCCATGATGAGACAGAGACAGAAGATCTCCCTGACAGGATTTTCCAGACAATGCTAATGCAGAATCAACAGCTTACCCAAGTTATGATAAAGGCATTCCAGATCATGGCTGATGCCATCATGTCCTCTATCCCATGGGCTAACTCTATTCCATATCATATATCTCTTCTGACTGGCCAGATGTGGGTCCAGGAGCTCCTTGATGGCTACCTGGATTGCATCTGCAATGAGCTAGGTATCTGGAAGTACATTTTCCAACAGCTCATTAACAAGCTTGTTTCCTAAGGGTTCACCAGCTTGAAGCATGTTATACTTGAGGAGCAACTAGCTATTTTTTTGTATAGTTGCATCACTGGTTTAACATGCAGATACATTGGGAAGCACTTTCAGTGCTCCAATAGCATAATTTCCAAGTACATTTATTCATTTATTTTCTCCCCAAATCTCTCTGACATCCATAGATATTTCTACCTTATGCTAAAGGCCTTCTCATCAACAAGAATGTATACCAAATACATCAAGCTACTACATTCCAATGACCCTGTCCCTGCTTGTATCCTTGACAATCCTGCCATATTCCCTTATTTCAAAGATGCTATTGGCACCATCAACAGAACACACATTGCATGTACACCATCTGCAGCCAAGTGGGACACAATGTGCAATCACAAAGGTTTTCATTCACAGAATTATCTTGTTGCTTGCAACTTCAACCTTGATTTTATGTATGTGCTTAGTGGGTAGGAGGGCTCAATGACCAATGCCTCCATGTATCATGGCACTTGCACAATGGACTTTATCATTCTGAATAGCAAGTATTATCTCATGAATGCAGAATATCCTATTTGCCCACAGCTTTTGGTCCCATACTGCAGCACATGATATCACTTACCAGAATGGGATTGTGCATGAATAAAGTATGTTTTTTCCTATGTCCCTTGATGTACTAATGTTCATTCTTACAGACCTGCCAATTTACAAGAGTATTTCAACTTATGTCATGTGCAGCTCCACAATGTCATTGAGCACATCATTGGTATCCTCAAGTAGTGACTTTGGATCCTTGTGATTTCACCAGAATACAACATGGATGTCCAAGCCAAGATACCCCTCACTTTCTGTTGTACAGTGGCTCAAATAAATGTCCCAATGTTGTGCCATTTTGGAAAGACTTGACATTTGCAAGAGAACCAAGATGAATTAGCTCTAACCCCTGCAGGGTCATCAATAGCCCTAGCCCTTGCCCTAAAGATGAGCCCTTAGTCATGTGATTTGGTTGCCATGGCACTAAGATATAACCATATTAAAATGTCATGTCATTGGGACACTTATTTGACCATGATGTTATCAGTCATTATTTGGTAAATAACATAATGTTCTGATGGATCCTGTGCTTCAACCCTGTCTCATTATGTAACTTACATAACTCTGAGCACTATAAAGGGCAGAGATACCATCTGGCTAACCC
>JBBPRD010000357.1:0-14459 GCA_038092855.1 Boletus piedmontensis
GGTGGGAATGGGGCGCCGTCGTGGATTATCGGTGATGCGTTCCTGGTGCGTATTGGAATTTCCCTTTTTGCTCGTTGGTAATTGCCAATCCCCCTCCCCTCTTCGTTGGTCCCAATTCCACGCGCCCGTTCGCCTTGCTCACCGCTCACTGCCCATCGTTCACTTGTCCACTCGCTCGCCGTTTACTAACGACCCGAACTCCACATAGAAAAACGTCTATTCCGTCTTCCGATACAACCCACCCTCGATCGGCTTTGCCGCCCTCTCCGAAATTGCCATCGCCGAAAACGGCGTCAATGGCGCCGCCCCCTCCCCAACGATCGGTTCCGTCTCTGCAGCAGTCACCAACCCCAGCGGAGCAGCGCCGCGAGTCCGGATACCTGGAGGACTCGTATTCGGGGTGCTCGTGGGGGCGCTTGTGACGACGACGACGACATTGTTGTTGGTGCTATGATCTCCTTAATTATCCCCTCCTGAGGGGGAACTACACACATACTGACTTTTTTCGGACACGAGACGACTTTTTTTTTTTTTGGATATACCTTTCATTTAACTAATTTAGCTTTTGTGTTTTGCGTTGTTTACCGGGGGGGGAAGACTGCAACCCTCGAATTCGGATATCATCGTACATTGGGTAGATTTTCTCAACGTAGTTGCATTCGAACGGAACATCATGTAGCGTATTATCATCTGTTTCACGACAAGTGCATATTCTTTGCAAGTAATGCTAACGATTCCATCATGGGGTGGGGTTACTTTCGACCTGTACGATCATCGATGTTGGGCTGTTTCTCGTTCGCAAACTACATGTATCTAAGTACATATGGGTACATGGTTGTCGATCCTACACATTTCTTGTCGTGTTACACTTGGTGTTACAATGCAAACGTCCGATGGATCCATCTCTGACGCTTCTATGCGTTTTTCCAAAAAAAAAAAAAAAAAAAAAGCAGGGCCTCGAAATGAAACACTCCAAAAAGGGGGACCTCTTTCTCTCTACTCATCGAAATCCGAGTCCATGTCAAGACTGACGTTTCCAAGATCCACCGCCTGAACCACCAGTTCCATGTCGACATCACTCTCCTCGCCCCGCTCCTCGGGGCCCACGACACGCCAATCGCGCTCATTGCCCCCTTTCTTCTCCTTCTCCTCCTTCTCCTCCCCCTCTTCCTCGTCCAAGAAATCCAAGCACGTCCCGAGACATCCTCGCCATCTGATTGGCACCGCCCCACCGACATCCACCCCCGCAATCCGACGCTCCCACGAAAACCGCTCCGACGCATACCTCACAAACACGTGCCCCCTGTGCGCCGGATTCGGACACGTCCCCGTCTGTGTCTCCGTCGATGCGCGCTGGTCCTCGAGCGTGATGGTGTCGATGGAGAACCGTTTGCGGGGTCGGAGGATGCCCGGGACGGCGTCCATGAGGGTGTGGCGGACGTTAGGGGGGATGGACCATTGGTCGGAGAGGGGGAGACCATAGTAGTCTGCGATGACGGTGTGTGTGGGGGTCGTTTCGGATGGTGCGAGCAGGAGGCGGAGACAGAGCTCGGTGAGGGGAGGGACGCGTGTCAGGGAGAAGGTGACAGGGGAGAGAACTGGCTTGGTAGGGCCCACCAAGGCTTCTTTGCGCAGGGAACGAAGTCGCATCATGGAGCGACGTGAACGGAGTGGAGAACGCGACGGGTCGTGGTTGGGAGAAGATTGAGATGGAGCTGGGAGGAAAGGATTTGGGTTGACCAGGAGTTTCTCGATCTTCATGTCGTGCATTTGCCAAGGCAAGAACTTGAGCTGATTGTTCGAGACATTCAGCTCGTGGAGGTTCGTCAGGCGACAGATATCGGGGGGTATGAATGTGAGCCTGTTACCCCCTTCAAAAGGTCGTCTATTAGATGAAGACTATGCAGCGTCACGAGAAAAATCGTCAACATACGGAGGCTCAGGACGGTGAGATTTTTCACTGAAAAGAGTTCAGGAGGAAGTGACGTGATCGCATTGCCCATAAGGTAGAGCTTAAGGACGTGTCGTTCTTTGCCAGAATCCTTGATCGACTGTGTTCGTTCGAAAGAACGCATGCGGACGGAGTCTATGGCGGGTTCGGTGCTGACACGCGCTAGCGCGCGCCCCGAAAAGAGGCACTGTTCGGATGACTCGGGCGTGTTGAAAAACCCGGACAGGTCACCGATGGAAGGAGGTATAGACTTGAGTTGTTGATTGCTGCTCAGAAATAATGAACGAATGGGAGACGAAGGGGACATGGCGGTACCTGAGGTCAATCTGGCCGATACCGGTGTCGAACGGCTTACGAAGCGCGTCATCCCAGATACGTTCCTCGCGATCGATGTACCTCGATGTGCGATGGGATGGAGGACTCGCGTTGGGAGAGCCGTTGCTCAGGTAGTCGTCTTCCTGCAAGGAGCGCGAGGCGGCTGCCCGGCCCAGCCCGACGGAACGCGTGAACGTCCCAGGAGGCGTGCACGGTGGAGAGGCTGTCTTTTTTTCATAGTTTGGGAGTCGTTTTAAGGCTTTTGTGGATGCAGCGAAAGGGTGCGAGAACGGGGTACTAGTGGGATGAGGGGGTGAGTCGAGCGAGTACGGGACGAGAGCTGGGCTGGATGGGGGCGACGAGTCGACAGGCCCGAAGATGGGGGATGAGGATGGCGTGAGGTTGACTGAGGAGGGAGGCGAGGAGGATGTACGGTCAGCTTGACGATACATGGAGTAGAAGTTAAGATGGTCGCTCCTGAGGCTTGTTGACTCGAGTATTAGAGGTCGCGTGACTAGAATCGACTTGACTACAATTACAGAAGCGAAGAGACGCAAAAAACGACAGAGGGGATTCTGAGTCTACATAAACAGCCAATTGGACTTTCCGTTATACCTCCCCGTGTCCGTACACTCTTGCAGTAATGCAACGTTGACCGCAAATTAAACAAACGTCATTGTCATTGTCATTGCTATCCGAAGTCAATAGTCCAACAGGGCCTCGATAACGAACACACGATCAACTTGACGATATGGATATGCAACTCAAAAGCTTGACTTGCCCACACCTCTCACTTCCCACCAGATTTCTCTTCTGGATCGCCTAAAGGTCGTATAGGGACGACAGTCACCTCAGCATGCCTAAACGTCCGAAGCCCCGTCCGGACGACTCTCAAGCGTGATTTGCAATGTGGGTCCGGACACGCAACCTCGGCATCCGTTGTCATCCAGTCGTGCGCATGCGTCACACGCTGCTTGGCTGCCAAGAGCGGGAGGACAGCACCTAAACATCGGGGGCATCTCTCAGCAGTGTCACCACGCTTCATGGACGGCGCTGTCTTTCTGCTCTGGACTGTGTACTCACCGAGGGAATAGATGGAGAAGCCTTGACCGGGAGGGAGATGGAGCATCTCGCCTTGTAGAGTGAAGTGATCTCCCGGTTTCGCGCCGCATAAGACGCGCTCGTTTGGGGGGCAGATGACCTCGACGCGAAGATCATATAGTTGAAAGTTATCATCCGGGTGGTCTGAGAGGTTGTGCGGCATGATATGTAAGTGGACGGATATGTAAGTTACATAAATGCACAGTTGCACGGTAAGAGGGTAGTTTTCAGTTACTTCTCTTCGACTCGGGTCCACGCGATTGACAACTACTGAAGGCGTTAGGCATGCGACTGATCCTTGGTCTCGTGTTACTTGTTGGTGTTTCAACTGCCAGCGTTCAGCAACCACTATCCACATCGCCTCTTCGGCAAGCCGAGACGGATGAGTACCAGTTTAGCTGGCCCATTCAAAGGGTCGCCATTATTGGTGCTGGACCAAGGTGCCGTCTGTCCCCAATCATCCTTTCATCACTCACCCATACCTCCCTCTAGTGGCCTCGTCGCATACCGTGAACTGACAGAAGCCGGTCTAGATGTTCGCATCTTTGAGCGCGACAGCGTCCCGGGCGGCAACTGGCACTATACCGAAGAGGTTCCGCTCGACGCTCCTGTGCCAAACGCCCCGACCGCAATTGGCGATTTTGTGCCTTCCCTCCCTCCAGCCAGCGTTGATTTGCCGTATTCAGACGAGTTCGAGGATGACGGCAAGATCTGGAGGGATCATAGAGGCCCAAGACCGCTTTGGGAGTCATTGACTTCGAATGCACCCTCAGTACGTTGCTTTGTGTGACGTGGAGGCTAGGCTTGCAGTGTTGACGATTATCTTTGCACAGCCTTTGCAACAAGTGGGTGGAACATAGCTGTTCATTATTCTTCCAGAGTCTGATTGTCATTTGTACACATTAGTTTTCTCAATTCCCTTGGCCTCCGGGTACACATTGGGGTACAGTATAACTCATCCCTTCTTCAAACTAGTCACTCACTCCGGACACCAGAAATTCCACATCACCAAATTCGTAACTACGTTCGATCTTATGCTTCCTATCTCAACATCAACAGCAATGACGAAAATCCCGCAGCTGCTTACAATACCCGCGTAGAGCGTATCGAAAAGCGAACTAACCAAGCCGGGCAAGAGCAAGGTTGGCGACTCTGGCTCAAGTCCCTCGAGCCAACCCCCCGCAACACTTGCCAGGCAACTTGGTGGACCGAAGTACGCTTCCCTATTATTGCACGTCTTGACTCAACATTCTATCCTTGGATGGGTTGATATCCAGGATTTTGATGCCGTCGTCGTCGCTGCTGGGAGGTACAATGCGCCGTCAATGCCCTCCATTCCCGGTCTCGAGCAGTGGGTCCAGAGGTTTCCCAATCTTCTCCGTCACTCGAGACAATATCGGCGACCGGAGGCGTATGCAAATCAGACGGTGCTTATCATTGGTGCATCTGTAAAGCATGTCCGCTTCGTTTTTGTCTCCCGCTGACAAGAGGTCCAGGTTAGTGGATGTGAAATATCTAGAGACCTGAATCATCAGGCTAGAAGTGTCTATCAATCTTTCCGGGTGAGACATGAAACACTCCCGGTAGCCTGACCAGATCTAACTCTTCCGCGACATTCAAGCCTCCCAAGGGTATGTGCCGAAGTGGTGACTAAAAATTGCCTATAATCCTTGATATTGTAATAGACAGCATGGCGCACCGTAAGCTGGAAATGGCCACACGCCGGCTCCCCAGAAGCACAACTCTCGTTGGGGAAATCAAACAGTTCCTACCTATACCCGAAGGGTCTCCAATTCAATCTGGCCTTGTCGAGCTCATGAACGGCACTGTACGTTTCATTTCACTTCCTTAGAATGTTTTTTTGGCAACAACGATCTGCTCCATGTCCAGATCCTGTCAGGAATCGATAGCGTGATACTGGCCACCGGCTTCCGATACTCGTTTCCATTTCTGTCACAATACTACGATGGTGCAACGTTTGTGCCTCACGATGGTTCAGCTCTGACAGTGTCGCCTTTCCTTCCCTTGGACGGCTTGCACATCCGAGACCTGTATCTCGATCTTTTCTATATCCAAGACCCCACTCTTGCATTCGTCGGCGGTTCGTGGTCGGTTCCATATGTCGTGCTTCACCTCTGCTCACTCGGAGATGCAGTCACCTTGGGCACACGGACGTTCCCTTTTTCAGATTACACGACGCTTGCACTGGCCAAAGTCTGGACAAGCACAGCAAAGCTCCCAAGCAGTCAGACGATGCGGGCGTTGCATGAAAAGAGCATCGAGGAACGTGGAGGATATGGAAAGAATGCCTTGTTCCTGGGTCCGGAACGGTTTTCGGGCAAGTCATTTGTTCCCCTGTCTTGTCCTGGCATAACCCCTTCAATCATGACACAGCTAGCGTTGCCTTTCTGATTGGCTGGCTAAATGAGGCGGCGGTCAAGTATGGTGGCAAGCAGGTTCGTCGCATCTCGTTCTCGTCGAGACCCGATACTGACGACGCTCACCAAGATTGATGGATTGCCGAAATAGTACGTCGCTTCGCTTTGTGTGGATGTGGATACGGGCACGACTTATGCGCTGAATAGTTTTTCCGAGTTCGGTCGTTACTGGCAACTCGCTCATTTTGGAGGTTCGTCCCGGGTGAGCGACGAAGCGCTGCTGGGGTCTCTTGGGCTCGTACCAGGAAATGGTGTGGACCAAGCGAGGAACGACGACATTTCGATCTACTATGATGACGACTGGTGAAGAGGTGGGATGGAAAGCTGGGACGGTGGAGCCACTACTAGGAACACATGTACTGTGTTATGCTCTGAAAGATTGGCGATGCACCCCATTCGGACCTCGTGTAATCCAGATTACTGGTCGTCTCTCCGGCGCCCGCACCAAGTAGCCTGGCAAACATGAATCCACGTTGGGCAATCTCTCGGCTACTGAAGTTTTTCTGTAAGTTCAAGAGTCTGGCGCATCACCTTGAAATATCCGGCATTTGATGGCAATGCAGACGTGAGCATGACATCTCAGCCCAGCATACCACGCCTCGTCTTCAACCGAGGACATTCGGCAGGACCTGCTAACGGCCCGTAAATTGATTCACCTGCAGTGTGAGCTAGGGATTTTGCCACAGCTCAGTGAGATGATATGTCCTTTGGTGATACTACTATAAACATAGTACAACCATGCAAGATGTCAATTGCACCAAGTTTGTGCCCTCTACCTTGAGTACATTTTCCTTCATCACTCCATCTCACGCACTTGGTCCACGTCCAGTCCCACGCACTATCCGCTTGCGGTCCTTTGAGACAGGAATGATCATCAAAGTCGTTACCGTTTGCTTTAGATCGCACACCTGACTTTGAACGTCTTTAACTCGCATTCGTCGAATCCCATGCTCACTCCCACTCAAGAAATGTGGTCTCTCAGGGTGGAACCGACCGCGTATATCGTTTCAACGTCGTCGGCTCCAACCACTACAGAATTCTCGGCGTTGTACTTGAATCCGAGTCGATATCTTGGGGAGAACTGCTAGTACGCACTGATGTTTATGTTTGTCGACCAGGCTCATCAATGCATACTACAAGGTCGAGGGAAAGAACGCGTCTCACAGCCGGGTCCGAATAAGGTTGACTCGGACTTGGGACGGGGCCTGGAAAGTATGCGGGCATTTTGCTTGCATGAATAAACTACGTTTCCCCTTGTTCTCAATATGGATTTCTGCTTGATACTTATTCATGCAGGTGCGCCTCCAGATAGGTTTGCCGGCCGGGGGCGATCCAGGCTATTTCAGTGGACTCATCGGCGAGACTTTTTAGCCTGGTTGTCGAGGGTTGGTCTTGGAACTTGCGATTCGATTTTCTCGTCGTACTGATCCTGGGCTGATTAGTAGTTTACGGGCCTCGATCCCTTTGTTTGTATTGCGGAGATACCCTGATTAAGGATGAGATATACCCTTTTCAAGGAAGGGGGCGAATGCACCAAGTGGGCGGAATCGTAGATCTAACAGATCATCAGGTACGCATTGTACCTTACTCGATGTCGAACCATAAGTACATGATAACAAGCACAGAAATTACAGGCGTGATGAATCAGTTTCGGAAAACGAAGAGTCAGGTTGGACTATCGTCGTCGTTTACGAATAAGACACCTAGGCGAACTACGGCTCAACTGGTCTCCGAATTCGACGTCGACAGCCAGTTAGTGACGAGAAAAATAACGCGCACGATGCCCGCTTTTCCTATGAAACGCCTCCCACCTGGGGTTCCAAACGGCGCTGCGTTCTCCGTGAGATATCGAGCATGGTCCAAGGCTTATCTTTCCCGTCTGGGTAACTCCAATCGCCCCTTGAGTACGGGTACATCCATCTTGGCTAACGTTCCAAAGGAACCCGGTTTTTGCCCCCAGTTCCCTGAGAATGGAGAACGATCGATTCCAAATTTCCGTTCAAATCCGCGCCGTATCTGCGCTGATGAGGCAAGTTGAGCCACACGTGTGTCATGATACTCTGCGCACCCGTTTTCCTTTCTGATTCTTGAACCCCCTCCCCACTGCCCATCGCCCAAATGCCCGCCTGGCCCATCATCACCCACTGACCACGGGCTTATTGCTGACACTCCATCAATCATCGTTAGTCCCTTGTTTCACCCCCTTGTGCCCCATTTCCAATAGTACCCCCAAAGCGTCCCGTTTCCACTCCCAACGCAGCAGCGCAAAATATTTCCCCCAAGTCTTTTTTTTTTTTTTTCGAAATGACCTTAATTTCAATGCGTTTGTCCCTTTCTTTTGTCCCAGGTAAAACGCACGCGCCGCCCTTTATTGCGACGATCTTCCATCTCACGAACGAACGATATCGTACCTGTCCATGACTGCGATCTCATCCGCTGGATCGCACACGTGACCTGCAACCCTTGATAGCCAAAAAATCCTCCAGTGGTGCCACGTTCACTAGGGCAACGGGTCATATATCATACCCCAAATGTTTCATTACAATCGTCGAGAGATGATTAAATACATGGGGTTCTTTAGAACTCTCCACGCCTTCATGTAAAGTTATTTCGATGGACTATTCCATATTAGAAAAAAGGAAGAAAAGAAAAATGAAATGAAACGAGTGAATGATGCTGACTGCAGAGTGCAAGTGTATGCCATTTGACAAGCAAAAACGAAAAGAGAGGGAAGTGAACGAGCGATACCAATCAAGTGTACGATGGCGTGTGTTAATAGCAAGAGTATGTATATGCCAACAAAAAGTGCAGGCCCACTTCAAGGCGATGATAGCGCGATTCTAGGAAACATGAGCCATGGAAACGAACAAGATGCGGAAAAAAAAGAAACAGAAAAACCGTCCCTTCCCGAAACTTAATATACACGACCATGCAACGCCTTCCATGACAACGTCGACTCTCACCCCCGCGCCCCCGCCCTGTCTCAGCTTCCCATGTCTAGACAGTCGGCGACGCTGGCCGCCCCTCCCCACTTGTGCCCCCACTTACTCCAGCCGACGCATTAAACATCGCCCTGAGCGCCATCTCATTCCTCTTCTGCCTCACCCTCTCCGCCTCCTCCGCACCCCCCGTCATCTTGAGCTTCTTCCCACTTACAAACCCCGTCAACTCGTTCTGAAATGCGTCCGACCGACTGGCCAACTCTTTCTCCCGATGCTTTTGGTTCGCCGCAATCGCCTTCATTCGCTTTTCAGGATCCACCGCCGCACCGCGAATCTCCATCATGACAGTGCTCAGACCCGTGTGGCCTTCCTCGGCCGGCGCGGGTTTGAACGCTCGCCCGCGCCCACTGCCGCGCCCACCTGGTCCCGTACCCCGAAGTGAAATCACTTTTTGCACGTGCCCAACCACGTCAAAGAGCGCCTTGTGGTCCTCGAGTAAATCCGCCAACAACTCTTCTTGATGCCCCAAAAAACCCTGTTCCTCCACGATATTCTGCAACTCTTCCTCCCACGTCTTTTTCCACATGGGCTTGATCGTGTCGATGTGTTCCTTCAGGCTGGATAGTTCGGTCGCTGTGAACGCGACGTCGTCATGGATGGTCTTGAGCAGTTGCGGTTTGGGCGTCACGTGGCGCTTGATCACGTCGTCTTTGAGCGCCTCGACGGTATCTTGAAGCTCTTCGATCTTGGTGAGCACGTTTTGACTTCGTGAATCGAGCTTGGTCTTGCCCGTATCGATGTAGGCCCTCGCGCCACCCACCTTGGCGCTCGCGAGCTGTTTGACAGACTGCGTCTGCGTACGGAGCGCACCGAGCGACTCCTTGGTCGATTTCATAAACTCGGTGTAGAGTTGTCGCATGATCCCCAGATCCCGTCGGAGGTTCTGGACTTCGTCGAATTGGGTCTTGAGATCATCCACGACGCGGCTCGAGTACTCAGACATCGCGGACGCGCCCGTCGCTTGTGGTTGAAGCTGGAGCGATTGTCCTGTCATTTCGGGGAGGATGAAGGGGTTGGAATGATTGTGGGCGTCACCGACGATGCGCGAGAGTCGGTGGGCGATGTGTGCGAACTGCTTTTCCGAGGGTCGATCGGCGACGGGCGTACTCTCAGCAAAATCATGCGCGACGATGGGGTTGAAGTGGACGGACGATCGTTTGTTGGCAGCCATCACGCTCTTGAGCTCTTTGAGGTCGTTAGACAACGTGGATATTTGTGCATCAATGTGTTGTTTGATCTGATCCAATGCTAGTAAAACGCTGCGTTGAGCGGGCATCACACGCAGAGTACGATGACGACTCACGTTCAATATTGAGAGATAGTAAACACTTCTCCTTCACTTCGTCAATATCTTCCAGTTCATACTGCACACCACTCGACGGGTCCCGTATGTAGATAGCGGGAAAGTTTTCCATTCCAGGGTTATAAGAGAACTTGTCTACAAAGAGCATGCGAAGCGACGCAAAGGTCAACCCGGGCTCGAGAGTGACTTTCTTGACCTCCCGGCCGACCTGGAGAAAAACAGGGAACGTTGTGGATTGAGAAGACTCGTCGGATTCTACTTCCTCTGCCAGTTTACTGAGGTGGGATTTTGTTCGCGGCAGAGGTGGCGGGCGGGCGGCGTCGGTCATCGAAGGTGGTAATGGCGGGACGGGTGGTGCGACTTCCACACCTGCAGGCGACGGCGTGCGCGGCATCCGCTTTGAACTCCCATCGCGCTTTCCCTCGGGCTCATCCACCTCGGTCAGAACGGCCAGATCTCCCGGGGTCAGCGTCGACGAAGCAGCCATCGACCGGCGATTCGGGGACGCCGGCAAGGTACGCTCACGTGTGATCGCACCGCCCGTCATCTTGCTAAAATGGTACGTCGAGAACCGTTTGGACGCCCTCCGCTCGAGAGCCTCGCTCTTCTTGAGCGCGGCGAGCGAACTCGCGACCGCTGGGACATCAGATGGCTCTATGGGCGGTGATCGCGGAGGAGAGGAGTCGACACCATTGGTGTCGTTCCGATCTGGCGAGGGTTCTTCGATGATGACGGCGGGGGGTGATGCCGGTGGAGGTGAGACAGGTTTATCGACGAGGGAGTAGCGCTTGACAGAAGGGGGCACAGGCGCAGGCTGAACAGGTGGCGCGGGTAGCGTCTCTCTGTCTATCTCTGGCGTTGGTGGATAAGATACACGTGGACTGGGCAGTGTCGGCACGGTGGGTTCAGCAGGTGCATACCGCTCTTGAGGGGTGTAGTACGACGGATGCACCGGTTGCGAGTTCCGAGACGGTGGCTGTGGCACATGAGAGAAGTGGCCATTCAAATTGCTCGTCGCCGTCCTGTCGCTGGCAGGCGGGTCGTCGTCCGGTTCTTGAAACACCGAGGGTGGCGTCATACGAAGTTGCGGTTGTATTTGGGTTTCAGATGGCTTCGAGGAATGAGACGGTCGGGCAGACTGCCGCGCGGCATGTGGACTCTCCCTCTCTCTTTCCACATGCCGTTCTTCGTCGACATGACCATGACTCCGCGATAACTGCGAGCGGCGTGACTTCGTCTCGTCGTCCTGCTTCGAGGCCTTATCAGACCTCGACGAGCGTGAGTTGGTGCGTGCATGCGACGACCCAGACCGATGGCGGGAGGATGGATGTTGCTGTTCGGAGACGATGCGACGGTACATGGATTGTTTGCTGCGCAGGCCTTGCAAGAGGCGCGTGATGATCGCGCGCACCTTGGGTAGATATATCGCCAGATTGTCAGGTGTTGCGTCTTCGGCCAAGCAGGTTTCGAGAACGTCACGCAGGTCTTCGGGGATGGACATGAGGTCTCTAAAGATATATTCGGCACTCAGCACGAGGAGAGGCAGGTACAGGACGCATGGTGATGGCCCAGGGCACTTACGCCATGTCTATTTCGAACCCTGCAAACGCAGCCACTGCTGCGTTGAAGTCATTGCCTAGACGGACGTAGACGTCGCTGATTTGGGACTCGGTGAGTTTGAGGTTGCTCCACATGGTCAAGGACTCGAGGAGCTGCTTTATAGCCACGAGGAGCCTGGTGACCGCAGACTCGACTGCAGGCTAAACGCGCAACGATAAGACGGGGTGGTTCGACGGGGTGAAAGGCAGGACTTACATGAGCCGGCCGGTCTGAGCGAGAGGAGGTGGAGGTGGATGAGTGGGTGGAGGTGACGGACTGGTTGTCGCGGCGAGACTTGTGTCCATCGTTTGTCGGGGGCTGCTGAGGAACGGAGGAGGAGGCCATGAAGAAGGGCACGACGCGAACGAGGTTGTGGGAATTTCCAGTCCAAAGGAGTCCTATCTCCGAAAAAAACATATGCTACTACAAGACTCGACTTCCATTAATTCTATCGTACAAACCCTACGCCTGCCTGTTGTACGGTGCAGCACCATTGCCCGCGAGAACCAACTCATCTAAAATCTCATCGTGCTCGGTACGCTTGTACGTCTTGATCGTCTCACCATAATCCGAGATATCATACACTCGGAATCGTCGGTCAAAGCTGCGATGCATGCGTCAGTGAAAAAACCCTATCGACAACGACAAGGCAGACTTACCCAACTTTTCCGTACCCAGAGTAGGAACTGCAAACAAACTGTCATACAGACCAACATGGAGCACAAAGCGGACTCACCCGCCACCTCCGAAGCACAACCACACATCCTGCACACGCTTACAGTCTTCTGTAACTGGCACGCAAGTCAGCAAACGCAACCCCAGTGCCACGACGCCACTTACTGTGACAATGACCGTTCGCGACGACCTTGACTTCGGGAATAACACCCCCAGCCCGATGCTCGCTCTCCAGAGCCTTGAGCAATCCATTGTCAAACATCCCATCACTTTTTTTCGCAGATCCTGGACCCTCGAGTTCGTGCAACCCAATGTCGAGAGTTTGGCCCGTACGGCTGTCCTTGTCAGGCGTACCATACGATTCTTGTCTAGAATAAGCAGATTAGGTCTGGCCACCCGTTGAGAAAGGCTCCGACAACATACAATGGAATGTGGAAAAACATCAGTGCGTTCGGCTTGGCAAGCTTGCGTGTCGTGGGTGCGATCTGGTGGTCCGATTGTCGTTCCCACAAGTCACCAAGGTCGGACGACGTGTCTGGCTGGAATGGTCGTTCAATGGAATTAATCGAGGCAGATCGTTGGAGGAACCAGTCGATTTGGTCCTAGCAACGGCGTATTAGCTTCCAGAGGATTACCGCCGAGTGCATGCGCTCACCGTGTGGATCCAGTCGTATTCGGTAGGGAAAAAGTACCCAAACCAATCTAAATACCCCTTCGAGTATGCTCCGGAATCCAAAAAGTACAGCGTCAGCAAGTGTGTCATCGAACTGTAGACTAGTATGAGCGCATATAATCACCTCAACGACGTCTGACGCACCTATCTGCACTTCTAACCTTGAGAACATAATTACCCACGCCATGTATATCCTTGGGACCTCGTTCGACAAGCGAATATGGGAGCGCTTGCATCATCTTAATTTGCTCGGTCTTGACATCCCCATCCTCTTCGTCGTGGTTCCCAAATACAGCCGCCCATGGGATTTTCCTGTCAGTCACCTCTGTTGCAAACTTTGCGAGCACCGACTTGGGGTCCCAAGACGTTCTTTGCCCATTGAGTTGATCGCCGGTGAAGACGACCAGATCGGGTTTCTCCAAGTCGAGGGCGTGTCCCAATAGAGAATTCGTGAGATTGTCCGAGGCGACACACGGATCAAGCACCGTATCACGGCAAACACCGCGGGACACCGAATAATGTAGATCGGCGACTTGAAGAATCCTGAACCGACCATCCTTTGAAAAATGAAGTGGAGGTGCCCGCGGAACGGCTGAAGTAAACAGTGTACTTTAACGACCATCCGAGCGCCTGGTCCATCTCAACTTACGTTTAACGCCTTTTCGATATGTCACGTGGACGCTGGAAATGCGACCCTCCTGTTCCGGCGTGACTGGTGGTTCCAGCTTTTCAAACCCATACCATGCGCGGTCTTCACCAAACAGGACGTCGATCTCGGTGACGATGTTGTTTTTCTCCTCTGCACTCATCTCCTGCATCGTTTTGCCCGTCTTGTACCATAAATAAAGCGGTTCCGCACGCATGACACCGTCCCGGATCGAATGCTCGACTTTGATCCAGGAGTCTGTGAGGGGCGTAGGCACCTCCCCTGGCGGGAGGAGCTGGAGGTCAGTGATCAGGGGGATATCGAGACGTCTCGTCCGTCTGTAGTATACATTCTAGAACGCACGTAAGCGCGGCTCGCAGTCACATCCAATCCCACTAGACGGAAAGCATACCAAAGTCCAGACCCCAGTCTCCTTGTTCAAATCCCGATCGACACGCACCCATTTCCCCTTGATGGCGTCCTGTTCGATGCTCGTCTCTGGGATACACAATTTCCCAACGAGCTCAGGTGGAACAAAACACCTATTGATCGCTATCTCGGATACTGGGAATGAAGATGATTTGGCGTTGGGAAACGGGATAACAGAGGTGGCTGAAACCCACGTCCAGTGTCATGCGGCCAAAGTGGCGCCCATGTGTCCGTCGGATAGCTCGAGCCATCCTCTCCCGGCGCCGTCACATTCCACCAGTCTATGCTCGAGGACGGCACATCGCCCGACTGGTCCTGTGGTATGCC
>JBBPRD010000358.1:0-14458 GCA_038092855.1 Boletus piedmontensis
GCTCGTCGATATGCGCGCCCGAGCATATAATTACACGGCTTTCGCATGCGGGCGAGTCCTCCCAAAAGAGTGACGGACAATTCTCCGACCCATGCGCGGATAGTTCGGAGGTCGTGCCGTCGCGGACGAGCATGCTTTCTGAGGGCATGCATTCCGTTGATAGCATGTCTACGAATTTGGAATTCACGGTGTCGATGGATGCGGATGCACGGGAGGTAGCAGACTCTGGAGGCTCGATTGATGCAAGTACTAGCAGCCTGGAGCTGAATTTTGTTGCACCCCTCGCCACCGATGATTCGTCGACACGCTCACTCTACTTGTCGCCTTCGTGGCACTACGATGGCCAGTCTGTGACGTCTTCGCCCCCGGCAACTCCAAAGCCATTTCCCCTTGGGACGGAGAATGCACGGTTGCGCCTACATGAACTGTTAAAGGAAGCGAGGAGGATGTCGTACCATGTCCAGGAGAACGAGAGGTCTGCGAGTGCAAGTGTGGATTTGACTTTGCACTGAATAGTAGAGACAAACATTGACAGCTTATATTTGCTTCGGTTCGCTTTCTCGAGTGAAGTGCGTGGGAAATTTAGCTACATTGTTCAAGGCACATATTTCTGGCCAAGTTGCCACTTCAACTGACCTTTGAGCACTATCCACTACTTGGTCGGTTTGCACGATGGATGCCCTGTTTTCTCCCCTAGCAAATGCACTCGGGGCATCTGTCGATCAGATCAAGGTATTTGTTTTCCAACCCTGCAATTCACCATCGTCACCCTTTTGGCAAATGTAGCTCATTTCATGTCTCCTCGTCGCGTACCCCCTCGGGAGTCTGTTCATAAGAATACCATCATCTCAACCTAATCTCAAGCACGCTTTCAATCTATTCATTTCTGTCCTTTTCCTTATACCTGTCCTCCATCTCCAATGGGGTTTCATTCAACTCCTCGGTAGCGTCCTTGGGACCTATTTCATTGCTGCAAATTTCCGAGGGCCCAACATGCCATGGATTGTCTTCATGCAAGTCTAGCGGGTGCTCTTTCCCTTGGGTCATGCTAACAGCCTTCTAGTTTTGTCATGGGTCATCTCACTGTTAAGTATGCAATCTTTCGAACTTGACGTTTTTCTCGGTTGATATTGACTGTTTCCTGTAGTCATGTCATCCGCGTAGTCTATGGGCTGGGCTATGAAACTATTGAAATTACGGGCCCTCAGATGGTCCTCACTATGAAACTGACGACTTTTGCTTGGAATGTTTGCGACGGCAGGAGGCCGCAAGGAGTTTGTTGTTTCCATGCTCGTATCTTTCTCTCTCATGATTCATTGTGGAACCATTGTAGGATCTAGACAAGTGGCAACTCCAGAAACGCATAATGACATACCCTACATTGTTAGAGTTCCTTGGATTCTCGTGAGTCGGTATTTTCCCGTGTTTACACTACTGACCCCTTGCATGATCAGGTTTTACTTTCCTGGACTTTTAGTTGGACCATATCTCGATTATGCATCTTATACATCGCTAATTGACGAGTCATTGTTTAAATCGGCGGAATCTGTGAAGCCGATGCGAAGAGCGATTCCGGATGGTAGAAAACGCGTTGCGTACCGTAAATTGGTGACGGGGCTCGTGTTTTTGGGTCTCTTCGTGGTGTTGAGCCCATCTTACAATTATGCGATCTCGTTAACACCCTGGTTCGCGAAACAAAATCTGCTCTACCGGTATGATGAACCCTAGTTGATGATGTCTCACCTAACAAACTTGCCAGGATCACTGTTTTCCAATTCTGTGGGTTCATTGAGCGCTCCAAATACTATGCTATCTGGACCTTGACGGAGGTAGGAGACCATTCGATGCCGACATGCAATCAACTGATTTGTTTAGGGGGCAAGCATCCTGACTGGACTTGGTTTCACCGGATATGGACCCTCTGGCGAGTCCCTCTGGGATGGCGCGGCGAATGTCAAAATACTGGATATCGAGCTGCCCTCGAATTCCAAGGTCCTCCTGGATTCCTGGAACATCAACACGAACATATGGCTTAGGGAGTGCATCTACAAGCGTGTCACTCCCAAGGGTAAAAAGCCGGGCTTCCGCAGTACCCTGATTACCTTCGTCACAAGTGCATTCTGGGTAAGGCCCAAGTTTGCTTTCTGGTACAATATTGCTGACATGGGGTACCCAGCATGGTATCGCGATTGGATACTACCTTACATTTACTCTCGGTGGATTTATCACATATCTCGGCCGAAAGTGTCGGGCTGGCTTCCGCCCACTTGTCATGCCTCCTCCGGGAGCACAATCCACTTGGGCGAAGCATTCCTATGACTTCCTAGGTACCCTTGTTTCCATATTGGTGATCAACTTTGCAGCTGCGCCTTTCATGTTGTTGTCTTTTTGGGACTCCATGGAAGCGTGGTCCCGCCTGGGATGGTACGGGTGTTGGATCGTGGGTTCCGGGGTCGTCTTTTTCAATGTTGGAGGATCGAAGTATCTACAAAGCTTGCAGAAGAAACAAGTCCGCATCGTTGATACCAACAAACATCAGACACTATCACCTTCTGTTGTAGCCCCCTTGGAACCTGCTGTGGAGGAGTTGAAGAAGAGAATGAACTAGGACCGGAACAGCATGTAGAGAGCACTTGGATCTATGTGAGGTGTTTCCTGCGTAATGTACATCTCGTGCGATACGGACATAGTTACTACATATTGTTGCTTACCCTACATATTTGGCCACCCGCGGGGTTGGCCAGTTACAAATGTCTCGGATGGGTCACGCGTTGCCAATTCAAGTGGGCTGTTTCATCAAACACATCCAACTTCAAATCAGTGAACCGGCCAGTATTAGCTGCTAACAAGCCTCAAGGCCTTCAGGACCGGTCAGGCATATGTACCCAGCTCACAGATCGGCGCAGATCCCACATGATTTTCATTGCTGTTGTCATTTCTTGCATTCACAGTGACCTTGTATACTGTTTCACAGGTACATGTGGTTTATGGCAGAAAAGGCAGAGGCTGTACATATCTTCTGTGTTCCCAGTAATGGTTCTAACTGCCACAGTTCTGACTGGTCCTGACCATTGGCTATGTTGGCTACCATTCAATTTTAGCAAACCACCTTACTGAAGATGGTTACATCATGATGTAAGAAAATCATATTCAAAATATCATCTGAGAGATTCAAATCAGACACAGAAAATCATACAGGGGAATGATTGCCCAACTAAAACAAAGCTTCAAAGATTTATCCATCACACATAGTAGCTTACATTGTAACTGTCTTGGCATGAAGATGTTCAAGAGACATTGTTGTCAACTATGAATGGTGTGATATGGGAAGGTCATCATATAGTTGTAAGAACTAATACACACTGTCAGCTCTGGTAGAGCACTTGTAAGTGTTACAACTCATCCCTATGCCAGGGGGACTACTCTTTTCTTTACCTTTCTCACTTTGCTTTGCTTACTATGCATTTCCTTTGACACTTGTGAAACCATGTGTTCAAACCCAACCACAGCATAGTTACTTCTTCTCTTTCATCACATGTCTCTTACCCTTCGCCCAGCTATTCTTCCTTCGCTCATACCACCTGATCTCTACCCTTTGCTCCTTTGTTCCACAAAGTTCTATCACATTCGACATGTGTTCACTGACTAAGCCTTCCTTCATATTCCCTGATGTTCTATGGCTTAGTCAGCTTTATTCAGTTCCATGTACATAAACCTCGTGTCATCTAACTTGTACCCTAAGTTAGATCTACTTGAATCTTATTCTCCTATTTCCATCATCTCTGTGAGTCCTTGTTCTACTCTAGAGTGAATGCTTGCCTGCCACCCCTGGCTGTCTGCCAGGATGGCAGGGCTCCCTATCTAACTTCCCCTGTTCACTGCGGTTCCCATTGCAGGATACTCCCAGTTGTCACTGTCATGGCCATCATGTTCATAGTCTCCACTATGGGGGCCCTCCATATCATAATCATTGTTGCTCCCTGAACCTTTGACCCCATTGGGCACTTCTTTCATCAGGGGTGCCACTGTTCAGTCATCCCTTGACCCTGTCAGGCATTCCTCTCCGTCGCAGTCATGGCTACTCCCTTAACCCAACTGGACATTCCATCCTGTTGCAGCTATTGCTGCTCCTTTGACCCTTGACCCATTGGGTAACCCTTGGCCCTATCAGGTATCTCTTCCACTACAACTCCTGCTGTCCCATAGCCCTTGGTCCTATTGGGCCTTCCCTCTGATGCAATCTCCATAACCATTAACCCTATTGGGTTCCCCTTTCACTGTAGCTGTTGCTGCTTCTTATCCTTAACCCTGCCAGGTGCCCCCCTTGTCATGGCTATTACTGCTCTGCAACCTCTTGGCCCTATCAGGCACTCCTCCCATTGCAGCTGTAGCTGCTTACTTAATCTTAGACCTGGAGTCCTTCTGTTGAGTAGGCTCCCTCTTAGCTTTTTGAGTCTATGCTTGCCTCTACCTGGGTCAAGCATAACAGTAAGTACTCATGTCTAGGATCACAGTGGTATGGTATATACCTCCCAATGCCATAGGGAAATGGGATGGGAGGTGAAACAACAGATGCAAGAAGTATATGTACTATATTAGAATACCAAGAGAGAAGGAGCTGAGAATGGTATGCTAGGAAAAAAAGAGCTCCATTGTGTTCCAACAATAGTAACACTGGGAGGATAGGGAATAGCATGGGTATGGGTAACCTGGATGGGTGTGGGTCAGATTCTTCAGACCTGCAACCAAACTTGTACCTGTTATGATCCTTTTCTTTTACTTTGTCCTCAGCTTTTATCCTTATCCTTGTACTACTTACTATGCTTTCTTTTCATCATCTATGTAGCTGTGTGATCAAACACTCCTGCTGCTCAGTTGTTCCCTTGCCCTTTGCCCACTAGTTCCATACCCTTCTACCACATTCCACACCCCTTCACTGACTAAACCTTCTATTACATTACATTACATTACATTACATTACATTACATTCTATGGTTTAGTTAGCCTTGTTTTTCAGTACATATATATATAAACCTTGCATAGTCTACCTTGTCTCTCAAGTTAGACCTACTTGAATCTTACTTCCCTTCTTTCATCTCTGTGAGTCTTTGCTCTCCTCTTGATTGAGTACTTCCCCTTAGTAACCTTGTCCTCAGGTCATCATCTATTGGCAACCTCATTACCTTGTTGAGCTCTTTGCTTGAACTTTTTGTCACTGTCTTTTGCAGCTCCTTGTCAAGTTTACTACTTGTTACCTTGAACCTTTGACCCTAGGCCTTCCCTAGGTCCCTTGTCTCAGCCTTTTGAGTCTATGCTCATCCCTACCTGGGCCAAGCATAATAAAAGGTCTAACTTGATCTTGAGGCTATCCTTGCTATAGTCCTCTCACCATAGCACCTTCATTGTTAACCTCTTGGTGGAAAGCCTACCAAGGAAATGAGAACCCAGATAAATCTGAACTCTCTATCTTGGACCAGGAAGATACCACTCCAGAATCTGACCATAATATCACTGTTGCCCTTAATCCTAAATTCCAAGAACTGGATAAAATAGCTGATCTTTCCCATGGTTTGTCCTGAACCCTATACCTCCCTCACATTCCTACTTCACCCTTGCCCATTCCCACCAACACATGACAACCCCTCTTCCCTCCACCTCCACCTCCATCACCACCACCCCCACTCCCCATATGACCTTCATTCCCTCACTTCACCTTCCCAGCTATTGCCAGCATGTCATTCACCAAACCTATGGAACTTCACATCGCTGTTCCTGAGCACTTTGATGGCTCTGCTGAAACTGCTGCCAACTGGATTAATTCAGTCTGTCTATATCTCCATGTAAACCAAGATGTTTATAATGATGACAACAAGAGGATTGTCTTTGCCCTCTCCTACATGACCAAGGGAACTGCCATTGACTGGGCAACCACCTTCCAAATCAAAGCCCTCTCTGGTGCCAATGTCAACCTCAGAATATTTGCTAACTTTATTGTGGACTTTGAAATGGCCTTCAAAAAGACTGACACTATTGGTAATGCCATTGCCTGGCTCTCCATGGCTAGAGTATGCAAGAAGAAACCCAGGCAAAAGGAGCTCACTCTCAATGCCTATACCTTGGAGTTCAAGAACAAGGTAGTCTTGTCTGAAATCTCTGACCCCAATGTCCTCATCAGATACTACTCTGCTGGTATCCCCACCTGGCTTATGAAGTGCATCATTACCATGGATACCAAACTTATCTCCATTGCTCAATGGTATGACAAAGCTGCTTATTTCCAAACCCAATGGGATCATGCCACAGAAATTGAGAAATGAGATTCTACCCCCTCACATGTTACCTATCACAACTTTACTGCCAAGCCTAAGGAAACTCCTTGTGACCCTAATGCCATGGACATAGATGCCATCTGGGTCTCAAAACTCACCCCAGAAGAGTGAAAGTGATGCATAGAAAAGAAGTTCTGCTGTTATAACCCAGGACACCTTAGTATGGCATGTCCCCACTTCTCATCAACCTCTGCCTCCAAGAAATCCACAGATAAACATGTCTGCCATATCAAGAGGGAAGATGACCTGCCTGAGTTGAAAGAAGTAGAGGATGATGAGGAGGAAAAAGATATCTTCTCTTTGGATTTTTAAATTGGGAAACTTTTTCAACACAAGTCTCCCCTTCTCTTCCCATTGCTGCTGTAACTGTATGATCTACCAAGAAATCAATGCAAATTTCCATTCAGTTAATCATACCTTCACATACCATGAAAGCTGTTGACACCATCACCCTTGTAGACAGCAGAGCTGAAATCTGCTGTATTGACTGTGATTTTGCCAAAACCCATTACCCCTATCCCTTACCAAGTTAGAAAAATCACCCTTCTTTGTGCACAATGCTGACTCTTTCTGAAATGCCAACAGGAAGGTTACCCACTCTTGTGACCTCTACATCTCTGTTCAAGGACTCTGTCACAATGTCACCCTTTACATCCTTGCCTGTGGTGAGGAAAATGTTATCCTTGGACTCCCATGGCTAAAGAAAGCCAACCTGGCCATTGATTAGCCTATGGAAATTTTGTCAACTGAGGAGTCCACTGATGAATCTTGCCAGCTTTATCTTACCCACATTGGAGATTAGAACAAACATGATAATCACTACTGAAAATCTATTTCTGAATCCCCTCATCATCACAATGTTAACTCCATTACAGATCAATATCTCCACTACTACCTGAAACATGAAAATGAGGACCAGTTTCTCCAGTGCACCCTCCACAATTGACAGATCTATTAAATTATACACTATGGGAATTGCTTTAGTCCCCTTGGCTCACCCTATGTTACTAAGCTTACCACTGCCACAGAGTTGGCAGCTGCAGCTGAAAAACCCAAACCAAAAGCCACACTATTCCCAGAATATCAAGAGTTTGCCTTCATCTTCTTGAAGGAAGCCACTGACCACATCCCACCTTCCTGTCTATATGACCATGAGATCACCCTGGATGACTCCTTTGTCCCAAAGATCAGAAAAGTCTACCCTCTCAACCCTGAAGAACACAAGGCTACTAAAGATTTCCTGGATGAGAACCTGGCATCTGGGAAAATCTGCCCTTCCAATTCTCCCCAAGCATCTCCCTTCTTCTTTGTTAAAAAGAAGAATGGGAGGTTGCAACCTTGCCAAGACTACCACTACATTAATGAACATACTGTTTGTGATGCATACCCTTTATCCCTTGTCTCTGACCTTATGAACAAACTTCGTGATGCCAAGATCTTTACCAAGTTCAACGTCTGATGGGGTTACAACAATGTCAGAACCAAGGACAGGCAAGCTGCTTTCATCACCCACAAGGGGCTCTTTGAACCCACTGTTATGTTCTTTGGCTTATCCAACTCTCCCACGACTTTCCAACATTTCATGAATGACTTCTTCCATGACATGATTGCTGAAGGGTGGCTTGTCATTTACTGTATATGGATGACCTCCTGAGCTTCTCTCCTGACAATGCCACTCACATCACCTGTACAAAGTGCATTCTCCAATGCATGGATAAACTCAATCTCCATTTAAAACTGGAAAAGTGCACCTTTGCCTCCCCTGAAGTCAAATACCTCAGTATGACCATAAAACCTGGCCAATTGGCCATGGACCCTGTAAAGCTGGAGGGCATTGCTAAATGGCCTACCCCATCCCAAGTCAAAGATGTCCACTCTTTTCTTGGCTTTGCAAACTTTTACTGTCACTTTATCCCTGACTACTTTAATGTCACTTGATCCCTTATTGACCTCACCAAGAAAAACCTGGCCTGGGATTGGACCCCACCTTGCCAGGCTGCTTTTTATCATCTCAAAAACCTCTTCTTGTCTAAGCCTGTTCTCCATCTCCCCAACCTCACTGCTCTCTTTGCTATCACTACCATGTAGAAGTACTCAGTATACTGATGTGGTCAGTGACTGGTATTATACCTGTAGAAGTACTACAGAGAATAAATATAGTCCTATGAGTACAAGATGTGTCTCATCTCAGTGTACTGATGTGGTCAGTGACTGAGGTGCAAGACTGCTATGACACAAGATTATCTACATGCTGCTTAGGTAATACAGATGTAGTCACCCGTTTGTAATCTAGTGTACAGTATGCGAGAATAACAACAACACTCCCTCCTCAAACAAAAGGGCATAATCCAAGTTCATATGTGAAATGTTTGGCTTTAATACTAGGTAATGCTTTAGTAAGAGTGTCAGTGATCATGTTGCTTGAAGGGCAATAAAGAAAATGAATTGAACTGTCCTCTACAGTAAAACAAATAAAATGATACCACAAACCAATGTGTTTTGTTCGTGCATGGTAGCTGCCATCGTGAGTCAAAGCAATAGCTGACTGGTTGTCTCCATAGAGAACCATCGGGTGCTTGAGCAGTCAGAACATCTCCTCAATAAGTCGTTGCAGCCAAAGTGCCTCCTTAGTGGCATGTGTTGCAGTGATATACTCTGACTTGGCTGTGAAGAGAGTAACAAGTTCTTGCTTCTTCAAATCCCATAAAATTGCCCCTCCATTGATGAGAAAGGTGAAACCAGTGATAGCTCATTGATGCTCTTGGGTAGCCCCATCCACATCCACATAGCCAATGAGGCCCTTGGACTCCATGCCGAAAGTGAGTGTGAGGGATTTCATACCAATCAAGTAATGATAAATCTGTTTGATCACCTCCCAATGTTCCCAACCAGGGTTGGCGTTGAATTGTGACACGTAGGATGTAGCGAATGCGATATCAGGACAAGTACCTGTGGCAAGGTGGATCAAAGAGCCAGATGCCTGTTGATATGGGATATTGCACATACACATGACCTCACTCATGGTTTTAGGCAATTGCGCCATGGAGAGCTGGATATTGGGATCGATAGATATGGTAACGGGTTTCATATCCGTGAAGTTGAGTTATACTTTGCAAGAATTGTGTTGATATAAGGTTCCTGTGACAAAGAGATAGTGCACATGGCATGGTCCCGTGTCACCCTCATACCCAGCAACCAGCTGATGGGTCCAAGGTTGGTGATCCGAAAGTGTGACCTGATCTTGTCTTTGAAGGCCTTGATGAGTGCTGGGGAACTCCCTGTCACTGTGCAGTCATCAACATGTGAGGCTAGAATGAGAATATGCACAGCAATAATAGTGATGAAAATGCCCCAGTCCACCTCCATTTGCTTGAACCCTAAGTCTGTCAGCATGCCACTGAGATGGTGATATCACTTCAAAGCACCCTGCTTGGATCTGTACAGCACTATACAAAGTCAAGCAATGAGGTCCTTCCCACATTTGTCAAAACTGGGAGGTAATTCCATAAAAATGATTTCATTGTTGTCTAATTTGCCATTGAGAAAAGTGCTATGGAAGTCAAATACATTGATGTCCCAATCTTGTCATGCTGCAACAGTGAGGATCAGTTGGAGTGATGCAAGGTGTGCAATGGGTGCATAGGTTTCATTGTAATTGACACCATACTGCTGTGTAAAACCTCATGCCACCAACTGTGCTTTGTATTTATCAATCTTGCCCACTGCATTCTTCTTGATCTTAAAGACCCACTTGCAGCTGACAACGTTGGTGTTCTTGGGGTAATCAATGACATTCCAGGTATGTGCATCATTGAGGCTTTTCAGTTCTGTGTTAATGGCTTTCTCCCACTTGGGCCAGTCAGGTTGTGTCTTCGCTTCCTCAACCATTATTGGTTCTAGACCCTTGGCCTTTGCATTCCCAGCCAACAGCACAAACACCACATTTGTGTCATCAAATTCCCACACCATCAACATGTGGTCAGCAGATGCCTCACGGTCCACCTCATTGCCACCACTCTCACAGCTTGTCCCAGCTTGGATGCCTTTGGGCAACAGAGGGTCACCATCTCATCTGTCATGAGTACCCTCACCACTCCTTAACATTTTGATGTAGGGAAACTCCATTTGCAGATGATTAGAGCATCTCAACACTGGGCCAGGTGGGGTGTCTTCGAAACCAGTGCCTAGGTGATCAGGTCCATCAGCTGCTGTAGGTGGAGTAGGCACAGCCATGAATGGGATTAATTCATCATTGGGTGAGTCTTTGAGCTTCACAGAGATGGTCTTATCGTCATGCTGAAAGGTAATGTTGCACTTGATGACCACTATTCATTTATCTGGGAAGTAGATTCGGTGTGCTATGGACTTGGAGTCATATCCAATCCAGTGTCCTTCTCATGCCTGATCGTCAAGCTTTAATCCATTTGTGTTGAGAACCCAGCACTTAGTACCCCAGATAGATAAACCTCTCATATTGGGTTTCTTGCCATAAAGCATTTCATATGGTGTCTTCCTGTCTAGTGCCTGTGTTGCTGACCTATTTTTCACCCAAATGACATGTAGAAGAGCTTCTCCCCACAACCACTTCAGCAAACTGCTTGTGTGCAATATTGTCCATACCTGTTCGACAAGAGTCCAGTTCAGTCATTCAGCGACTCCATTGTGCTCTGGCGTGTCATGAGTGGTAAGTTTCCACTCTGTCCCATTGCTCTTTAGGTGACAAGAGAAGTCCTTGGATAGGTACTCCCCTCCACGGTCAGAGTGAAGGTGTTTGACTGTTATGCCATGCTGGGTCTTTAACCATGACTCGAACTCCAGGTAAGTCAAAAAGATATCTGATTTTGCAAACATCAAGCTGACCTGTGTGTAGCGTGTATGGTCATCAGTGAATGAACTGTAGTAGGCACATTTGCCTGGTGTAAGAACAGGAGATGGTCCCCAAATGTTGGTATGTATTTCATTACCAAGATTTGCTGATCGATTGGGTTCATAAATGTTCCTGATAGGTTTTCGGGTCGCTTTGCCATACTTGCAGGAGGTGCACTGCCCCATAGTGCTATGGTCTGGGTGTAGAGTCACACTGGCCACCATCCCTTTTGACAACATGTTGCGGATAGTCGTTACACCAATATGGGAGAGCCATTTATGGAGTTTCTCCATGTTGAGTTGTTCATCTCCTTTCATAGATACTACAGCCACGACTGAGTAATTGCTCTGGATTCAATAGAGTCCATTTGCAATGCTGACTTGACCTAACAGACAATGTTCTGGATTGAAAATCTGGCAAGTCTTCCCATCAAAGATTGCACAGCAGCCAGCTTGTGCAAGATGACTGATTGACACAAGCATGACTTGCATGCTTGGTGTATACAGCACATCTCATAGGATGATACACGATTGAGTGTTCCCATTCAGCAAGTAAATTGGTAGGTCGCCCTTCCCAATAGCATCAAATGTCCCATTGTCTGCCCCTCTGATTGGTCTAGGTGGTATAGAGACAAAATTGACGAATCACTCACATGAAGGGGACAAGCATTGGGATGCACCGCTGTCATATAGTTCAGGAACAGTCATGTTATCAGTGTGAGCCAGGAAAGAAGAGTCAAGATCGTCAGGATTGTATGGTGAGTCCACTACAGCTGCTAATCACATGCAGTCAGGGTAATCTTGATCTGGTTGTGCAGTATTAGTGAACATCAATGACTTCTTGTTTTTAGCCTTCTTCCTGCATGACTTCCACCCCTTTGGAGCCTGGCTGGCCTTTCCACCACCTTCCTCCCAGCAATTGGTTTCCTTGTGCCCTATCCAACTGCAATTGTAACAGGTACTGGTGAACTTCTGCTTGCGCTGACCTCTACCATTCTTTTTATATGTATCTGCTCTGAATGCAGCATCTTCCGGAGCTGCCTTGCCCTTGGACTTTCCTCTGTCCTGAAGAGTAAGTCAATCATACTCTTCCAACACGATCTCCATCAGTTCTTCAGGGGCAATGGATTTCTTTTGCAGACACATTGTCAAGGACAGAGAAGCCAAACTGGGGTTATAGGAGTATGGGAGTGATGCATATATGATGTTGAACAAGTCGTCTTTGGACACAGCTCATCCAATCATCGCAAGTTCTCCACATAACACAATAATTCTGTCTATATGCACACATGCGTTGCCTCTCTCCTTGAGCTTGAGCTCCCCTAGCTGACATCTCAGTTCTGCACCAACTATGATGGATCATTGCTTGAAGAGGGCACTGAGCATATCAAAGTATTTGAAAGCAGTCTTTTTGTTAACAAGGTGAATAAAGAGTATTAGGTAGCGTGTTTGCGATGATATGCCATACTTTCATGTCCTTCTCAAGCCAGGTCACAAGACTTTTCAGATAGTCTGCAACTGCTTGGATCTTATCAGGAATTGTCGCCATCTACCCAGGGGATTTCCCCATTGCTGGGCCTATGGGTTTTGGTGTTGTGCCATCGAGGTACCCACTAAGTCCTCGACTGGTCACAACAACCTGGAGTTAGACTTTCCAAGTAGTCCACTCCTTACCAGACGCATCAAGCTTTGGCAGCTTGATCTCCTCAGATGTAGTACTGGCCATAAGGTGGATATATGCACATGTTTACTGGTGCTGTTCCTTTGGTTAATGTCATATCCCAGAAAATCCTAAGTCTCAACTCTGCACCTCCAGATAACTATTCGACCAACTCTGGAGTGCTCTCACAGAGGACACTACCCTGTCCGTCTGGACTTCCCTTGCCCCCTATTTCTTCTCTCCATTCTACTTTGTATAGCTGTAAATTTAAGTCTCGTGTTAGTTTATCTCCCAATGCTGTGTCTTGCTTAGAAGCACAGCTCTGGCTCTCACATCCCTGAACCCTCCATTCCATTACTTACTTATCAGATTATTGATTCCCTCACCAATTCCCATTACTAATCCATTCTGGACTTTGTATATAAACTCCTGTACTCCAAGCCATTTCTTTAGTTCAAATATCAACTTAGATCCCTTTTGTTAAGTCCGGTTTTACTCTGAGTAAGTCCAGAGGGAGTCTGGAGTTGAGGTAAGGTGAGAAGGGTTGGGCTTTGGCTTCAACGTATGTGTTGCGCCCTTGCTCGAGTTCCTTTAGCCCTTATTTATGGAGCGCAAGGTTGGAGTGGTTGGAGTAATCAGAGGTGTCCGGTGAGGGGCGAGAAGGAGTTGATGACTATAGTTGGTATTCGAACTGAGGTTTGTACACAGTAAGTACAGGGCTTTATATACGGAGTTGGAGTCGGGTTATTAATCAGGATTCATAAGTAGAATGTATCCGGTAAGGAGGAAGCTGGAGCTGTGCTCCTAAGCAAAGCATAGGATCGGAGAAATCTAAGGAGCGGGCTAACATATAAAGAGAACAAGGAGGAAAGTAACTAGAATGGAGAGAATACTAAGTACGAGAAGTCCGGAAGTCCGGAGTTGCGTCTTGGTCGAGAGCGCACCGGAGTTTGTGTTATATACATGGAGTTGGAGTCGAAGGAGTCGGAGGAGTCAGAGATGACTTGGTGGATTTTCTGGGATATGACAGTATTCCCCTCTTAGGCCTGAACCCCTGAAGGCCTCAATGAGGTAAACAATGTGGAGTGGAAAAAAGCGGAGTGTGAAAAAAAGTGTGGATGGGGGTCGGAGGTGTATAAAGGCTGCGACCTGCCTTAGTACTTCTTCCCCCATATAACCATCACGTCCGACATGTCTGATCTCACCAACTGGTCTGACGAGCGCCTTGCGGAAGATGCCAACGACGATGATGAGCTCTGTGTCGCCAAGTTTGCCGAGCGACGACGAAGGATCAAGGCGAAGAAAGCAGAGAAGGAGGAGGCGAAGCGGAGGGTGGAGGAGGAGAAGTGGAAGGCGGAGGAAGCGGCAGCGTTGTGCGCGGCGGAGGAGGCCACAAGGAAAAAGGTGGGAGTCATATAGGTAGTCATAGCTGCAACTGACGAGTGATAGGCGGAAGAGATCGATTTAAATTTTGGTGTTGATTGAATATCTTTATATTTTGTATTATTAACTACTTTCATTACTCCTATTGCTATCATTTCTAATGCTTATAATATCAATTCTAACTTGAAATTCTTTTTAATTGCTTTCTTAATTTTAGAAA
>JBBPRD010000359.1:0-14449 GCA_038092855.1 Boletus piedmontensis
GGCCGCCGCCCGCCGGCGGGCCGGGGGGGGGGGGGGGGGGGCCCCCCTCGGTGGCGAAGGAGGAGTCGGCGATTTCGATGACGTTGGTGGCATGGGGGTTGTGAGTGTAGTAGGGGTGCTGCATGAGGGAAGATCCTGGATGGGATGGGGGGAGGGGGAAGGGGTATTTGTGGCGTTGTGAGTGTATGGACGCGACGATGGAGGAAGATCTTGAAGGTAATCAGCCAACCTGGAGGGGATCTATGCTAAGTATAGTCGGAGTCTTAAATGTTGCGGTCTTGGTCGTCGGTGCCGTCACGTCACGTTGCTGTGTGAGTGTGCCTCTCAGTTTACCAAGAAATTTCCCCCAAAAATATATCCTCTCCTACGACGAGAGCTCCTCTTGCACGACCATGATCACTCATCACACGGCTCGCTTGCTCCCCACACTCGCGGAACGCCCCCTCGTCGCTGTGGGACGCTCACTGGTCTCGATATCACTTCCATCACGCGCACTTGTCACGGCAGTAAATCGGCCTTGCCCTCCCCCACTCCCGCGCGAACAGCAACACGAGTTCGAACACCTCCAGCGCACCGCTCAAATGCCCCTCTCATCCCCCTCTTCTTCCCACGCAGAAGCAGAGGCAGAGCTCGCCCTCCATCCCGACGCGAGAAAACCCCTCAAGCCAGACTTTGACGGTGACATCAACCCTCAGACCGGCGAGCAGGGTGGACCAAAGACAGAACCTGTCCGAAAGTGGGTCCAGGAAGACGACGGCGACTGGAGCTTCAAGGGTCGTGTCTCCGACTTTTAGATCAGGTACTTGGCTACCCTCTCTATTCATCACCGACCTCCTCATCGGCAATTTCCAAGTCGTCCATACCGTAAGCGTATTGTATCCAAAGAAACGATGTCGTATTTTGCTTCAAAGTATATTATCAAGTATGGAACAAGAATGGTACATATTCACCGTGAGAGTAAATTAGAAACGGCATTTTTTTAGTCCCTCCAAGGACCGACCGCATACATGCTCATCGCCTAATTCCACGAGCTGCAGGCACACCACGACCACGACGAGCTGTGAAAAAAAAAAAAAGGATTATGAGCATGTTCCGGGTACACATTGAGTCGTGGTAATCACCATTCGCTACAAAGGAGATGTCATCAACATGTCACCGCTCAACAACAAGAATCGAGTCAACGAACCTCGCATAATCGTAGCACGTCCACGCGCTGTACCAATACCGCGTCCCCGCATGGCATTCGGACCAACCCGTTTGAACCTGTCGACTATCAGTTGCAAAACAATGATTCAGCTCATTCTAACTCACATCGGAGCATTTTGGAGCATATCTGGCACGATAAAGAATCTAACCATACTTCCCCTGATGTACACCTGATCTAGCTGGGAGACACGCCCATCGCGCCCGGTCACAGTGATATCCTTCAAGGATATGTTAAGGTTGTCCTCAGCTGGAGGTAACGAGTTGATCAGAACAGTCATGCAGCATATATGAAACATGCGACCTTCTGCGAGTTTTCCGCGATAAAGCTGGCCAGTTTTGAGTTCCACAGTCACAATGTGACCAAGAGACTCGTGTAATAGCTTGACGGGAACACCAAGACCAGCTGTCGCCATCGTTGTTGATGATGGTAAGTATAAGGTGTAGTGTTTGTGTGTGTTTGTCCCACGACCTCAGGGTCCGGATCCCAATCATTGCCCTGACAATCAGGTGCCTCCCCGCGATTGGCAGCTACTTAAAATGCAACGTCAGTCCTAGTGTTTGGATAGTGCCCGCTTCTTGTCCTGTTCCCTTGTTCACCACCTCGCAAGTCTCACCCAGGTAGACCACATCTACATCTAGCGGCCACGAACTAATCCAGAGTCGGAATCTTACAGCGTGATTTCTGTCTGAACAGTGCACGTTGGTCACCTGCGATGTCATTTCGCGACAGGCGCTCAACATCGTTGCAGTCTGTGATAGATGCAGTCGCAGAGGTCTCGCCGAACGGTCCGCTCAGTGGCACTTCCGTGGACTGGCGAAGGCAACGCCTCCTTCGCATCGGGAATGGCGCTGGGTCTGGACTTCTGCGTCCCATTTGTGACGACACTGGATCCCACGATGAAAGAACTTCGTTGCGCGATGCCTCTAATGATGAGAGTTACGGATCAGTACGACCACCCCTGGGGATGCGTTCCATCAGCACCACCAGCCGTCGTAATCTTCCCCCGTTACCTAATCTTTCCATCACACGCAGAGCGTTCTCAGGACCACCGACTTCAACTGCACGTTCCCCAACATCTGTTCGGGCTACGCTCACCCATCGTCTCTCTCAGAGTCGTACCTCTGCATACGACGCTCCCCTCGCTCGCTCCGAGTCTTCTAACCCTGATGACGATATCAATGTCCGAATCAACGGTTTCCGCGTCTGGTATTCCTCCTTTTCGTCCATTGACTGGCTACATGATGCCATCAAAGATTCGATACGCTTTTCCAGATTAAGACGCGGAAAATCGGTTCGCTCCCATCTACGCCTCGCGTTTGACAAGAGTGTCGGGTGGGTAATTGTGACGATCGTTGGGTTTTTAACCGCTGTCATCGCTTTCCTCGTCGTGCGATCGGAGCAGTGGTTCTTTGATGCAAAGTATGGATATTGCACTACTGGGTGGTGGAAAGCTATGCGGTATTGCTGCCCCGATGTTCACGATTTGCGTTCTTCGAACGAAGCTGGGTGCCCTGATTGGGTGAACTGGTCTAGTGATTTAACGTCGTGGGGCCATCGTGGGGCCATTGAGAACGATTACGTGGAATACATCATCTGTACCTTCATTGCTGTATGTCCTCTTCCTGTGAGTGGCCGTGTCTCTGATATCCGTCACTTTCACCTTGTCAGGTTCTGTGGGCGACAATATCATCTCTTCTTACTATACACTTGACCGCTTCGACCTCGTTTTCCACACGAAAAGACGCCGGAGTTTTGTCTTCACGGTTCGGTAATACGGATGACAAACATTCCATCTCTCCGACGAAGCGCAAGATATTGTATTATGTATGTCCGAGAATCCGCTGGGTAAGCTAGACAATCTTAATTTGAGCAAGGCCGCAGGAAGTGGTATACCAGAAGTCAAAACGATTCTCTCAGGTGCTCATTCCTTGACTTACTCGTACATCGACTTTATTTTTATGCTACACGCAGGCTTCGTGATCCATGGATATCTCGGTGGGCGCACGCTGTTCACGAAGTCATTTGGTTTGGCGCTCTCAGTTGGATCGGGCCTATCGCTCGGTTAGTACCGTGCCGTTGTTCTCGCTGTCGCTTCTTCGCTGACTTGCTGTCAGGAAAGGAAGGGCCTCTTGTTCACATTGCGAGCTGTGTTGGCAATATTGTCAGTCGATTTCACCCCAAATACGAAAACAATGAAGGTCTGTCCCCCTTTCGCGGACACGGGCCACATCAGCGTGATAATTCTGAATAGCCAAGCGGCGCGAAATCCTCAGCGCAGCTTGCGCCGCCGGAGTCGCAGTTGCTTTCGGAGCACCTATTGGAGGCACCTTGTTCAGCTTGGAAGAAGTCTCATATTACTTCCCTCCAAAGGTGCGCCTTCATTTCGACTGATGGCCACTGCAAGCTGATCCGCCGCTACTACATTCAGGTGATGTGGCGAAGGTGTGGTTACCAATTTTCGGTGAATGCATTATAACATGATCCTTGTTAGCTTTTTCTGCGCGATGATTGCAGCCATCACCTTGAGATTCCTCGATCCCTTCGGAACTGGAAAGCTCGTACTTTTCCAGGTTACTTATGATAAGGTATATCTTTTAGTCATTTGCTTTGAATGCATCCCTCAAGCATCGATAGGATTGGCATGCATACGAACTCTTCTTCTTCGTGCTCTTGGGTGCCATCGGAGTATGTACTCTTAGATCTCACATGGCTCTTACGAACTATCGTCAAGGGGATATACGGGGCATATTTCTCCAAACTAAACTACCGCTGGAGCCGCGATGTTCGCAGTAACACCTGGTTAAAAACACATCCTGTCCTAGAAGTCGTTTTGGTAAGTCGAAAACTGAACCATCCTGGTGGTCGCTGACAATGTTAGGTTACCCTTGTCACTGCGATATTTTGTTTTCTGAACCCTTACACTCGCATGGGAGGGACAGAACTCGTCTACATTCTTTTCTCTGAGTGCCACACGGATGGCACTCACAATCACCCGGGTCTGTGTGCTTCGAACCCACGAGATTTGCAGCAAGTCTGGCCAGTTGTTCAAGCAATTTTAGTGGCCATGCTCATGAAAGGCGTACTGACAATCGTCACCTTTGGCATCAAACTTCCTGCAGGCATCTTCATCCCGACGCTTGGTGTTGGTGCTTGCGCTGGGCGTATCCTCGGCATCGCTGTTCGACATCTACAGTGGCGTTATCCGAATAATCCTGTGTTTTCCGTCTGCAACGGCGATAGGGACTGTGTGGTACCTGGACTTTATGCCATGGTCGGCGCTGCTGCAGCGTTATCTGGTGTCACGGTCCGCGTCTTAGCATGTCCAACATTTCTTTGGAGCGACTGACAGAGATTGCGTTCAATAGCGCACAACAGTCTCGCTTGCGGTGATCATGTTTGAGTTGACAGACACCCTTACATATGCTGTTCCGGTCATGCTATCTGTCCTCGTAGCGAAGACTGTTGCTGATGCACTGGAACCCAAAGGAATTTATGATCTAGTCATCGAGTGAGCTGCCCATAGCGCTAATCACATCTTAATGCTCAATATACTCTCTTTCTAGATTGTCGCAACTTCCGTACCTGGACGCTAAGCACGAATATCTTTGGTCTCACTTTTCGATCAGCGATGTTGTATGTCCCTCCCGTGCACAAGTGAACTCTGGCTTACAAATATACAGACAAATCGTGAGGTAGACGTCATCCGAGTTGATGCTCGCAATACCGTGGAAAATCTTCGAAACCGATTGCAAGCACTCCTCAATGCTGGCCACGATGATAGTGGTTTTCCCATTCTACGCCTTAACGAAGACAGCGGTAATTTGCGCATGGTGGGGTACATTGGCGCAAATGAACTTGAATATGCACTTGGTCAGTCATTGCCCTTGTGGTCTGTATCGTCGTTGACGAATATCTGGCAGCGGTCGTTGCGGAAGATGCTGATGAGGAGATCAATTTTCAATCGAGAGGTTTCAGTAGAGACTGTGACGTGACGTCCTCGTGGATGGAGACCAGCAGCATGGCAGATGAAAACGTGTTCGACTTTAGTGTATACATGGATGAGGTTCGTCGAATTTCCTTCCAGCTCTACAAGGATAAACACGACGCATTCTCATAGGCTCCGCTTATCATTCAATCTCATGCACCGTTGGAGCTGCTGCATCAGTTTTTTGTCAAGTTAGGGGCCCGATACGTCGTTGTTACCGACGCCGACGGGAATTGTGAGTTAATTCAATCTATGTGTAGTACACTCTGCTGAATATGATGTTCGCAGATGAAGGCGTTATCGATAAGAAGAGGTGGCTCGCATTCTTAAGCGGGCTCGAGGAGAAGTCATGACGTGTACTTATGTCAACCATCTATCCGCTGGTGGAACCATGGTTTTGGACGTTTGGATGGAGGTAGTTTAAGAGCTTACTATCCAGGTTTGACGGACCATGGTCACATTCAGCGTACAAGATTTCACCCTCTATTTCATGTTATTTTAGTTTTCTTGAGACATATTTTTGTCCCAGTAGGGTGTACAGTATCCATCCTGCGACCTCGCGTCCGACGGATCTCTACAGAATTTTGGCCGTGTTTGTTCATGTTATAAATGGAAGCCGTTGCCAAACAGCGTCACTTACACCTTCCACTGGTATTGAAGCACTAAACGAGTGCACCGTCATGCCTTCCCAAACGCGCCAAAGTGTTTCTGGCGGTCGTCCAGATCCATACCAACTTGAGCGGCTAGCTGAAGAACTTGCAGCCCGCGAGTTGTCAAGCACATCTGTCGGTCGGTTTTCTGGCAGTGAGCACCTGCCACCACAGCCTGACTTACCGATATATGTCCCCTTGTCCCATGACAACGGATTTCTGGCAGCTGAGACATTCGATGTTGAGAAATTTCTTCTTTCTCGCTCATACACATCGCTTCCGGAGCTTCGAACGGAACTCAAAGAATACTTGTCTTCCTTGAAGGAGGAGTTGGTTCTTCTGATCAATGACGACTACGAAGATTTTATCAGCCTAAGCACAGACCTGCGAGGGGAAGGTGCGAGGATGACTAGGCTCAAAGCACCTTTAAATAGTCTCAGGGAACAAATACAGGTATGTGGACGTGCAGAACATTGGGATACAAACCGACATATCAGACAGGTTTCTCGCCAGAGTCTCCAAAATATCCAAGACACAATTCAGGCCAAACTGGATGCGAGATCAAAGCTACGTGATGAAAAGGTCTACATTCGTCCTTCCTCCCCGATATGCAATAGCATAATGACCGTCTCTTTCAGGCATTGCTTCATCATCTCCTGAAGATATCAGAGTCTATCACACGGCTTGAGTCTCTTTTACTGATTTCGAAACCAAATCACGTGGAGATTCCACCTTCTCATCTTTCGGGAGCGACTGAGGCTAGTTCTGGAAAGTATGTAAATTCTTCAGGACATGAATTCTTCTGACCATTCGCCTAGGACACGGGGCAGTCGAGGAAAACACCTGTCTAGAGTTGCGACAGAGTATACTCAACTTCTTTACCTTGTCTCCAAGGCACGTGCGGAAAACTGTGCGTACGTTGAAGAGATCCAGTGGGTTCGTTGATACTTAGTTTATCAAAGATTCAGTCAAACCGTTACCCTGACAGAGCATCGACCGCATCAGAGATACTTTGACATCCGATCTGGACCACCTGTTTTCGAGCATATTGACAACTTTGACAGGGACTGGTGAAGGAAAGACGTCAGAACTCGAGAGGGCCAAACTAGTCGCTGACCTGGCCGAGTGTTTGTGTGTTTATGATACCTTGTGCCTTTGGAGGACCGCGGAAGATATCATCAAGAGGACTGTCGTCCTACCATACATCAGAAAGGTCAGTGGCTCTCTATAGGGAGATGTGCATATATTCAACCTGTACTTCTAGTCAATACATGCAGATGCATTGGCCGCTCCACACTCGCCCATCATACCCCACACTCCTTTGCCGAGCCGTGCGCCCCTGAGCTTTCTCCCAATTCAAACGCCATATACTCCATACACTGCCTTCTCGTCCAAACAAAACCTATTCAATCCAAAGGATGCCACTTCTTCGGTACCATATCTAGACGAATCTAACGACCCGCTGGCAAAGTTATTCAATCAAATACTTCGATTTGTCGATCGAGATTTGCGCCGCATTATGCAGATAGCGGAGCAAGTTTCGGTCAAAAGCAATCCGGCACGAATGGATTCGACCTCCGCTGCTACTCCACTGAGTAACATCGAATCCGCGACGAACTCTGGCGACGGTTTCGATATAATGGCAAATGTCATCTGGCCTGAGGTTGGACAGGCAGTTATGGATGAACTGGGGTCGGTGGTCTTTGCCGCAGGGAAGCCTGATGAATTCCTGAAGGTAATTTATCACCTCACTTGTTACGGTAGTTTCACTCATACGTGGGGCTCTAGCGCCATGCGGCAGCACAAGCATTTATCCGTGCCCTTGAATTCATAGCACCATCTACAAAATCGGTGCAAGCCATGAGGTCTCACCCAGTCTTTGCTTCCTTCAACAAACGTTGGCAGTTGCCAATCTATTTCCAACTTCGCTGGAAAGACGTCGTCGGCAAAGTAGAAGACAACCTCAGCACCACAGTCATCAGTCCTAATTCCATCAACCTTGGTAAGAAGTGTGTTCTTGGGTCCTACTATTCAATGCTGAGCCATCGTGTAAGGGCATTCCGTGTTTCTGATGCCCCAGGCAGAGAGCGTGTGGGCTGCTCTAAGGTCGTGCTGGAGCGCAGAAATCTTCATTCCAGATTTATCGCATCGATTTTGGAGATTGACCCTGCAGGTAAGAAGCATTCGGCCCCAACCATTCAATGTCCGCCAAAACCCTCTTCAGCTTCTCAGCAGATACAAAATTTGGCTCGAAACTGTACTCCCCCAATCTGAGGGTTCAGTACAAGCCACATCTCCGACAGACAAGGTTGTTGGATTTGTCCCGTATGATATTCGACTTACAGACTTGGTGAATTTATATTACAGAGTCGTTCGTCTACCCCACAAGCATCTTCCGAGGCTATCCCAGAGAATAATGTTGTAGATGACCTCCTGAAGCAATATGCAATCATCCTTGTTGACATCAAGGCAATGACTCTGCAAGTCTCGATTCTTTGGAGGGAAGAGATCAGCTCTGCTCTCCCCGAGCTTGCTGCGTCTCGGGATATGTACGTCGATCCAGAAGGTCTGCATCTCCCGAGTATTGGTGCTGGCTAGACTGACTGAACCGAGACGCATGAAGATGCACTCACAGAACAACTAAACTCTTTAAATTCTATATCTGAACAAGTGACGAAGCAAGTCATCCAGTTGCTATCTCGACGAGCATGCGATTCTCTTTTACCCGTGCGCTCGATACCCTCTCAATTTCGCGCCATGTCTAATAGACGCATGCCCACCGAGCCCAGTTACTTCGTACCCTTGATTCTCCGTCCCATCAAATCATTCTTTGGTATTGGAGGTTCGTCAAGCGTCGCGGGGGACCGTTTGCGGCAGGGTTTGCTCAAGGCGTCGGCCACGGAAGTATTTGATGGCGTTTGTCAAAGGTTTGTCTGGTCGCTCCCGCGCATCGAGACGGTGACAACGACAGTTCCCTTTTTGTAGATATATCCAGTACCTGACAGCAATGAGGAAGACGGAGGAATCGTTGAGGCGTCTAAAGAAAGGAAAGAAATCGACTCTGGGTATTTTCAGTGGTGCGAGTGCCAGCAAGGACGACGACCGCGACGAAGAGCGCATTCGAACCCAGATGATTATAGACGTTGAAGCGTTTGGTCAGGATGGAAAGTCCTTGGGCGTGGACCTAACGACAGTCGAGAGTTACCTGCAACTCTCCCAAATGGTTCAAAGTGAACTTGCTGATGGTGAGCGTCGATCTCCCCGGTTTGCCATTCCAGACTCTGAGTGCCAATTTTAACAGAATCATGAGAAAGCGCAGAGTCCCTACGCAATGGAGAATAGAATGTTCGTTATAAAATAATATATAGCTATTAATGCTGACAGGAAGCATGGTACACAGCTGTACGAGTGACAGTTATGCCGATGTCTGTTCGATCGCTACCGCCTGATCTTTCATGCCCTAACAATGCCTGATGGCAGTGTGAACAGTGATACTGAACCGACCACCCTTTCATCTTCTCTTTCGTGTACTCCTCCACAGTATCAAAAACATCCCGGTTAAGCAGCTTTTGAGACATGGACAGCATATCCCCATCACTGCGATAAGACTCCAACATCCCCGTTAAAATCGTCCTAAATTCTGTGTAGGGCGTACCCGGAGTAGAATCAGCATAGAGGCCGGGATCAACTAGGCGTTTGAAAAGGCGCGGAAACGAGACAGCGCGAGTAGAGCTGATGGTAACCAAGCACGCAAACGTGTTTTGCACGAGTTCCCGCAAGCTTGAAAGGGCCGTGGTCTTCAATCGATGATCACCAGCGCCGTCCGCCAAACGGAGGTTGGACACGACCTGCACGGAGTGAAGCTGACTACTGAGTAGCTGAAACCAGATGTCTTCGAGGGGGACTGTAGTCGTAGCCGACGTGCTAGAATGCTCCAAACATATACTCGCGCCCCTTCGTCCAATCTCTCTCAGAGCATGGACCGATTCGTCGACGTTGGCATCGCTGGTGTTCAAGTCAAGGACAGCTCGAGCAATTCTCTGTGTCAATTGCTTTTCGAACGCTTCGGCTTTCGCCAGCGCATCTCGTGGCTGACCCCGCTGATTTAATGCCCAAAGCACTGCCCCGTAGGCGTGGTTCTCTTCACAGATTTGTTCTATCACCGGCCAATCGAGGCCATTCCGCATGCGTTCTAGGGTTCCGATGACACCCGACGGCATATACCGACACTGCAACTTGATGAAGAGTAGACGAAGTGGTTCGCTGATATGCAAATGATCCGGGGGATGTGGGGAAGTGGTGTCTTCCCTATCTGCCACCTGCAAGTCGATCAAATGAAGGAGATAGTCATATCGCCGACGATCATCCATAGGATCCATCATATTAAGTGCAGTTTCGTGCAGTTTCGGGGAAAACTTGTCAACTAGAGTAGCAGTCGATTGCAGATCGAGTGTAAGGAGGTGACCAAGGGCCTCCGAAAGCGCGCTCTGAATATCATCGGGTAAAACGCTGTGGTTATCCGATCTCGAGAGATCAAGAACCTCTTCAACGCAAGGAAGTAGCAACGCAGTTTGCAGACTTGGATCAAGCAAATAACTGGACAAAAGCTGTGTCCATTGGCGCTCATGTCGACGTCGGTTTTGCAAAATGCGGTAAAAGCCAGCGTTTTCAAATATTTTCTCCATTTCAGAGCTGTCGCGAGGCGTATATGCCGAAAGGAGATATTCGGCAGCGAGCTGGCGGTCCTCTCGGGTTTCAGGGTCGAGGGAAGTGGCGAGGGATACAAGGAGGTCATAGAGGACGCGAGGATCGATATCTTCAACGTGGACGTATTGCGGATACTTCGGGATATTCCGCGCGATGAAGATGTTGATGAAGATGGTGGCAGAAAGCGGTAGATCTTGACGCGATGCGATATCCAACAAAATCTTGACGATGGATACCCTACTAATGTTAGGGGAGTCTGTAAGGAACGAGTCCTCGAAGGCGATGTCCAAAGAGTGAAGGAACGACTCCGCGTCGAAACGGAGCAGTAATCGGGCATAAGGGTACGTGGGCTCTGCTCCGTTTCCCGTGAGGATCAGATAACCACCTTTAGAAGGCCAGACAGCGGACGTTCCGCTGAAAATGAAGTTGTACACATCATGTTTCGCGCGCTCAGCTTCGTCAGGCGGTAAAGGTTCACTACTTGGATATGTCTGGCCACTGAGCACATCGATTAGGTAAGGGAAAATCTTGTATGCGTGACGAAGTGACGGAGCTGTGCGTTGCACACCTGCTCCACCGGGAACCGAGGGATTTCCAGGAAGGATGGGAAGTTGGCGGATAAGTGAGATTAGTTCCACTATTGGGGAGACATAGTCTTGCAAGGCACGTGTGTACACATAGATCAGCGCATCCCAAAGTTGATGTGTCTGACAGAGACGAATGGCTTGGTTAATGTCCAAGCATAAAGGATCTATATGCCAAATCACTCGTTCGGCTAGGGCGGGCTGGCCAGAGTCGTCATGGAGTGCCACCAATCGCTGGGTTATGCGTGGAGGCACGAAATGGATGGTGCCTGCGAGCACAAACGTCTCAAGTTGTTCCAAGTAGATTCGAGTTATTCCAGCATCTTCGAAATGCTGAAACAGATCTTCGAACAGGAAATCGTAGTTATCGAGGGTAATGCAGGAGCACGCACAACTCGTGACCAGGCCTTGGAAGAGAGACGTGCGATCGACACCTCGACCATCCGGGCTAGAATGGGTACCATCCGTCATCCTATCTTCAGAGAACGCGTAACTGGCGGATGCTACCATCAATTCGTGCAACTTTTGTCCGAGGACTGTCTTCTGTTCTTGAGCGGTATCCGGTAGCCCATTGCGGTTACCCGGCGCTTCTCCGGTATAATACGAACGTGTAAGTTCAATAGCGCTCAGAAAGTCACCTTGCTCGACCAAGGACAAGATCTTATCAGCCCAAGTGAGCATTGTTCCAACTTGAAGTTCCTCGCGACACTGCCCAAGGTTAGCATCACACTCGAAACGCAATCGCGGTGACTAACCAAAAGGAATATCTTTCCCTTGTAAGCCCGAATACTATGAGCGACATCGGTGAGGGATTCAGAATATGACATCGACCCATCGGTCGTGGAACCAAGAGAGGGTGATACCAACGCCGAAGCATTGAAGGGTACATGCTCGATAAGCTTGGAGGTACGAACGTCGTATACGCTGAGTGTAGCTGCTGTGAAGGCAAGCAATTGCTGTGATGACGGTCAATCTAAATTCATTCGTTTCCCTCGACAACTAGGATACGAACGTTTGCATTCAACCACTGCAGGGAAAGGACTGTATCGCCCACTGCCCACGTCCCGGTGTCTTCAAAAACAAGCGTTCCCATATCCACTTCGCGAGCCTTGCCTGTGCGCGAGTTGAGTACTGATTGTTTTACAATCGTTTCCGAAACACGTAGAAAGCGAACGGTTCCCCCCAACGAATAGGCTAGCGTCGGATGTGTTTTGTCGCTACCAATGTCGTTCAGTCCTTGCGGGGTGTTGATGCTTGGAAACCAGGCTAACGTGCCTCTCCTTCGCCCTGAAGATGTCAATTCCGCAGTATCGGTGTGTGCTCGCTTGAGCCACGTCTTCGGTGAGGGCTTCAGGCCGACCACTACCAGCTTGTTAACGGTGAGCAGCGCGACAATTTGATATGTGTCGGTTGGGTGTGCGACGGTTCCCAGGGGCAATGTAGCCATTGCTAGCAGGGTATTGCGAAGTTTGCGCCGACGAAAAGATCGAGCGCCTGGCGCATTTAGGGCAGATATTGAGACAACACCTTCGTGATTAGGTTCTTGGGAATAATTCCCCAGGATGCGGATAGTGTCTGATGCTTCTACGAACAGAACCTTGCCCAGACTATGGTAAAAAGCCAATCCATGCTCGTCAGCTGAGATGATAGCCGTGTGACGACCTGCGACGAAGCTAATGTTGACAATGCGGGAACCCGCAAGATGGCCTTCTTGTCGTCCTGACATGACTGCTTGAGCAGACGGTGGAGTAACAACACGTGCCGGTACTTGCGGGTTCTTCAGGTCAAAAATTTGGATGTATCCAGAAACATGACCCGAGGCAAGGTAGGTGTGATCGTGAGATAACGCAACAGCAGACGCAGATCCTACTGTGCTGGCTTTCACAGTGTGAGCACGTGATTGACGCACAGAACAAGCAGATAGTAACCTGAAGCATCATTCCCACAGATGCCTAATAGTGTTTGCTTGAAATCAAAAACGAATATGCGACCAGCGTCCGTGCCTACACAGACGAGGCCGTTGGCAGCTAAGACCGTTGGGGAGCCTATATCGGATGCGCCCAAGACAATTGCAGCTTTCGACGGCCGTTTTCCGTACAACTGGTTGCCCGCATTCTGTAGCACCGTCCACCTGAACACCTCTCTTTCAACCTTGAGATAGCCCCTCCACGCCCCTGTGCCAGTGCCAGGAGTAGAACTTCTGGAAACGTCAGAAACGCGAGAGGGGGGTGAAGCAAAACCAATTGTAACCGAAACATCAGCAGGCAAGTTATGGTTAACTTCATTTCGAGGGCTGGAAACATACGAGCGAAGACGAGATACACTCGGAAGTAGAAAGGGTTGAGGGGGATCGTCGCACGAGTGGAATGGAGCGAACGGAGGTTCTGGAGGAGGCGTAGCCATGGCAGGCTGGGCGAGAGGGGACTGGGGCAGACTAGCAGAATCGAGAATGATCTGGGCGTGCCACTACATACCCTTTAGTCACATCCCATCAGCACGAGGTAGTAACTGATACTGACCGATGGCTGTCTAGTATGAGCGGCACCAAACTTTTCACTGGAATCTTCCTTGAGAAGAGAGCGCTCTATCTCCGCTTCCTCGAATACGTCCGAGGTGTCATCTGGGCCGAGGACATTCCGCAACTGTTCCCGGTAGTTTGTGCCGGTGACCTGCTCGGCGTCCACACCATCGTAGAGAAACTCTTCCTCCTCGTCTCCGCTTTCTCTGTGCTCGTCTTCGTCGCCATCGAAGAGTTCTTCCATGCGAGTGGAATAGTCGCCTCCATGTTCCTCGTCTACATGTTCGCCATGGCTGGAGAGGCCCGGGAGAGAAGAGTGTGTAGGGCTTTCTGTGGTACCACCGAACTCGTTCATTGTAAAGTCAGAGTGCTTGGTGCAGATGGTGTCATATTAGTGCGCGTTTGTTTGTCATGGAGGCCGTTGCCAAACATTGCCACGTGTACGATCACTATTAAGCTACATGTCGAGCAATGAAGAACAAAGATATCATGCAGAAATCAACCAACCCCCATCCCCGGTATGGCTCTCGAGTCATGATGCTGGTCGCCGTTCCCGCTCCCTACTTCGTACTCCTGGTCCGAATCGTTCTTGGAAATTAATTAGCTCCTCCATCAGCTCCTCCATCATCCTCATGGTTGACTGCTGAGCGGTCGGGTCAAGCGAAGCGGATTTTATCGGCACTGATTCACCAGAATATGGATCGGCGGGGTTGTCAGCGGGATTGTCAACCACCATAGGTGATTCTCGACCCTCACGATGGCACCCTCTCGGATCACGATTGTCAGGGACGGACGAAT
>JBBPRD010000360.1:0-14436 GCA_038092855.1 Boletus piedmontensis
GACGCCAGCGATGCCGTCTTTGGCGTGTGGCTGAGCGAGGGGATCAAGTCGGAAAAGGGGGGTTACTACGGATCCGGCGAGTCGTCAGTTCCTCTCTCTCGTGTTCCCTAGAGGCTGCGGTACACGCGTACTTAACCCAACGCGCATGCGCGCGATAGGTTCCTCTGGCGGTATCACCCCCCTCTGGACGGGGAGCGGCAGGGACGATTGGACGTGTACATGTGGACGGGTGCGAACGAGTACGTGGCGCTGTGCGAGCCGGGATTTATCTCGTTTGGAGGAGGGTGCGTCATGCGTTTTCCCTTCTTACCTTTTTCCCCTCGTGGTTTTTGGGCGAGATGCTCATTCGAAAATGATGTACAGGGACGGTCACTATGGGCTGTACCTCGATGCATCCCTTTTGGATGGCTCCTCGGCACCCTGTTCGACGTTTGGGAATGTGCCTTTGTGTACCCCCGCACCGCACACGAGCAAGGAACGGAACGTGGTGGTGAAGGCCAAGGGAGACGTGTCCTTTGAATGTGTCGGACTCGAGGTGTGGGGTATCGGTCAGTGGTGATAGGGAGCAACAACGACAACAAGGAGAAGGAGGACGTGCTGCGCACGAGGTACGATTTCCTGGTCAATTTCTCCTGTTCCCGTCTTTCTTTTTTTTGCTTGTACTTTTTTTTCATTCATGTTGTCGGCATTTCAGATACTGTGCTCTGATCACTACACCGTATATCGTGTAGTCAGGATTACATTCTTTTTTTTTTCCTTTTTTTTAATACTAAAAGGAATGTTTTTGTATTGGTTGATGGGTTGTACTTTGCCTTTGTATTACAATGATACGTGGTGAACAAGTAGATTGTGCGTATACTACTCTTTTTGAGTCGACCAATGTCATCCCAAGCTCACTACGTGATCTACAACGCTACCCGCAGGGGAGGATGGCAAAGAAGTTGAATCACCTTGCTTGACAAGGCCTAGGGTATGGATCTTTACCAATCAAACGGGATTTAGATCGGGGGTGATGTGCAGATGCGGCCCCGCAGCGCTGCTACTACTAGTATCCATCACCCTGTTAAACCGCATTTGTAATAATGAGAGTTAAGGTGGGGATAATAACGATGCACGCAGTTCATAGCGACATTCGCCCCCAGTGGTAATGTCGTTAGCGAGCAACTCAAGAATACATTTCAGTATCCGCTGACTAGGCCAAAATGGTTTCTGGAGAACAAATGAATACTTAGCGTATCGCTGTCGTACGCCCGTCCGGACTTTATTGAGCTGTCAATCATGTCAACAGCTACGCAAAAGTATTGGAAACGTCAAACGGAGTTAGAAGTCTCGAGAACAATATCCTTTGTCGGAATGAACCTGGCCGGGCCCGCAGACCTACCTATTTAAGATGATCATATCAAGGAGCTGATAGTTTCATGCCCTGCTGGACAGTTATCCGAAGGAGAATGTCCTTCATGCAATCGAGCCTCCGGGGCGGAAATGTAACTGGATCAAAAATAAATGTAGTGCCCTCGAGAGTCGGGAGCTATGCGGCGCTTTCATGATCGAATATGAATTGTTGGTGGTTTCTAGGCCCCGACTGGGGGGAGCGCAATCGTGAAATTCGCAGACCAAGACCAATCAGTTGAAAGATCGTGGGGAAGGCGGCCTGAAACGCCCCGAAGAAATCCGTCTTGTTGCGCACCCCTTTTTCAAAATTCGGGTTATGACGATTCGTACCGTTTTGAGGTTTGCGCCGCTCGTAAGTTCGTGATTCGAGCAGGGTGCCGCGCTGGTGAGTGTAAATACCTATGTAAGGTGGTGTCGCAAGAGGCAAACGGGCTTGGTCTACGCTAGCGTAGAAAAATAAGCCTCTGGTCTGCTACTTGGCGACGGCCTGGGGTAGTGTGGGCATGACGCCGTCATAAGTTAGTAGCCTGTGAACTTACCACGGACATATTACCCGGAATCTAAACCTATGTAAACGCGAAGCCGCATCAGAACTCGCGAAAACGTGTGGTGTAGAATGCCATGGGACGTATGGTTTGACGGAGACTTCAAGCGACCTGACCGTAGAAGCCTGCTGGCAGGACACGTCGTGACTCACGACAGTCTTCATGTGTATCTGGCCCAGTATGTGGTCCATGATGCTCGATGCCTCGCTCGCGGCACGTACTGACGAAGTTGTGTATCCTGGTTCAATGTAAGTAGCGTGAGCCCCTTCAATTCATGGCATACCAGTCACGTGCACCGTACATATTCACGCCGCACGATAGCTGGCTCAGTCACTCTTGTACCCGTACTACGTTGCCCGTATAGACCGTGGTCTAGTTCTGCTCGTCCGTTCGTCTGTGTTTCACGGCGGGTTTCCATTCACACTGGTAACAATGCGACACCACCCAAGCAGGCAGTCTCGAAGCGTCTTAGTCGCAGGTTTGCTCGTTGGCATAACCTTATGGCACTCAACAATCATATCTCAGCCTATCACAACTGCCGAACCGACAGCCAGCGAGATGTTTTTGCCTGATGGACCCTTGGTGCTAAATATGGTTGGCACGTGTCGCTTCCTATGGTCGTGGAAAACAGCTATAACACCGCAATAACATAGTCATTTATGCAGTAGGCGCACGGGGACCTGGTCGACAGAAAGATGGAAAGCTTCCAATCAGATAATCAAGGGTTCGGCTCCCTAAACGAATCTCAGCCTGGAGCCTCTCTCGGTCCGGAATGACATGCTGTAACATAAACCCCCGACTGGACGAGTAGCCTGTATTGCGCGAGTCTCTCGTGGTTCGATGGCTATAAATCCAGCAACTCACCGCGTAGTTTACCCCCAACCTGCACCACACTTGTTACTGAGTCCAGAGTTCTAATGGCTGTCAACATTGACTCCCAGCGTAGCTTCAGAATCGTTTCTCGCAGTGATAGGAACCTCCCCATCGGTGTCAACCCCACGCAGCCTCCCTTTCAGCCTGTCTATGTCGACGCACCTGTCAACTCCGTATGACCGTCCCCTGTTGCCAACCGGAACGTAGCACTCACGAATCCCTTGCAGTGGAGGTTCAAACAAGTTGGCCTCGACGAGTATCTCCTCAGTGTAGGCCCATATCCCTACACCGGGGTGATTTACGACAGGGTTACTGCTTCCATCTACCAAGGGGTCGAATGGAAGATTACCTTCCAAGCATATCAGGCCGCTTATACGTAAGTTATACATTGTTTACAAGTTATTCCACTCATGCATTCCTTGTTCAGTATTGCGCGAGCCGATGACCCCAGCCTTGGATGGACTCTCAACCAGGAAAGTGGTCAGGTAACGAATTCTCTCCTCTTGATGTTGTAATCTTCTTATCTGTATCATAGGTTGAGATCCGCCTGATCACAGAATCGCATTCCCTCCCGCCGCAATTCAGACCGGTTCAGTTGTTTGTGTTCGAGCCGCTGCTCGAAGAATGAGAAAGCGTATGTACGGTGTGAAGTCTGTGTCGCAGTACGGGGTAAAACGGTGCTATGCTGTATGTTACTAGTAGACGTAGTTGTAAGCCTCAATGAAAGAAAAGTGTGCCATCGTCGTTTCGCGGTTACACGCGCCAAGTCACTTCCTATGGTCATGGAAGGCAGCCATAGCACCTGAGAGCGTGATAATATGGCTACTTGTGCAGTGGGCGCACGGGGACCTGGTTGACAGAAATGTGGAAGCCTCCAATCATATATCAGACTCCCTAAATGAAGTTCAACCGCCTTCCCATCCGTAATGATATGTATGCTGTAACACCAACCCCCGACTATTGTTGATGAGTACATGGGGCCAAAGAGGGAAAATGGAAGGTGGAGTCCTCTGTAAAAGAGTGGGTATTGCGCCGAGTCTCTCGCGGTTCTATGGCTATAAATCCAGCAACTCACCGCGTAGTTTACCCCCAACCTGCACCCCTGCACCACACTTCCTACCGCCGAGTCCAGAGTGCTAATGGCTGTCAACATCGAGTCCGGTAGCTTCAGAATCGTTTCTCGCAGTGACAGAAACCTCCCCCTCGGTGTCAGCCCCACGAAGCCTGCTTTTCAGCCTGTCTATGTCGGCGCACCTGTCAACTCCGTATGACCGTCCCCTGCTGCCAACCGGAACGTAGCACTCACGAATCCCTTGCAGTGGAGGTTCAACAGAGTTGGCCTCGACGAGTATCAGCTCAGCGTAGGCCCATATCGCTACACCGGGGTAGTTGACGACAAGGTTACTGCTTCCATCCGCCCTGAGCATGACACGACATGGAGGATTATCTTCCAAGAATTTCAGGCCGCTTATACGTGAGCAGCACTGTGGCATTTTTATACATTATTTACTCACTTCACTTATTCATTCCTTGTTTAGTATTGCGCTAGCGAATGATCCTAGTCTTGGATGGACTGTCAACCAGGAAAGTGGTCAGGTAGCGAATTCTCTCGTCTTGATGTGGTAGTCTTCTTATCTGTATCATAGGTTGAGATCCGCCTGATCACATCAACCCATTCCCTCCCGCCGCAATTCAGACCGATTCAGTTGTTTGCGTTCGAGCCGCTCGAAGGATGAGAAAGTATGTGTACGATGTGAAGTTTGTATCGCAGTACGAGGTAAGGGGTTATGCTGTATGCTACTAGTGGACGTGGTTGTAAGCCTCAATGAAAGAAAAGTGTGCCATCGTCGTTTCGTGGTTACACGCACCGAATCGCTTCCTATCACAACGTGTTGGGAAACCTTTAGGACTGGCCTAAACGTCACTCTAAACATGAAATTAATTGTTAAAATATGGCCTGAAGGTTAATTTTGAAGTATAATCCCTTAACTGTACAATATTTCAGCCAAACTTGACTTATATTTCAAGTTTGGACTGACGTTTAGGCCAGTCCTAAAGAGTGCCCACCGCGTTGTGTATGGTCATGGAAGGCAGCTATAACACCTGAGAGCGTGATAATATGGCTATTTGTGCAGTGGGCGCACGGGGACCTGGTTGACAGAAATATGGAAGCTTCCAATCAGATATCAGGCTCCCTAAATGAAGTTCAACCGCCTTCCCATCCGTAATGATATGTATGCTGTAACACCAACCCCCGACTATTGTTGGTGAGCACATACCAAAGAGGGAAAATGGAAGGGGGGAAGTACTCTGTAAAAGAGTGGGTATTGCGCCGAGTCTCTCGCGGTTCTATGGCTATAAATCCAGCAACTCACCGCATAGTTTACCCCAAACCTGCACCACACTTCTTACTGAATCCAGCGTTCTAATGGCTGTCAACATTGAGTCCGGTGCTAGCTTCAAGATCGTTTCTCGCAGTGACAGAAACCTCCCCATCGGTGTCAACCCCACGAAGCCTGCCTTTCAGTTTGTCTATGTCGACGCACCTATCCATTTCGTATGACCGTCTCCCGTTTCCAACCGGAACGTAGCACTCACGAATCCCTTGTAGTGGAGGTTCAACAGAGTTGGCCTCGACGAGTATAAGCTCAGCATAGACAACTATCCCTACACCGGGGTGATTAACAACAAGGTCGTTGCTTCCATCAACCCTGAGGACGACGTGACATGGAAAATCGCCTTCCATGAATTTCAGGCCGCTTATACGTGAAGAGCACCCATTTTGATACATTGTTTACCTGTTCCACTCATTCACTCCTTGTTCAGTATTGCACTAGCGGTTGACCCCGGCCGCGGATGGACCGTCGTCCAGGATAGCGGTCAGGTAACGAATTCTCCCGTCTTGATGTGGTAGTCTTCTTATCTGTATTATAGGTTGAGATCCGCCCGATCACATCAACGCGTTCCCTCCCGCCGCAATTCAGACCGATTCAGTTGTTTGCGATCGAGCCGTTCAAATTATGAGAAAGCGTATGTACGATGTGAAGTCCGTGTCGCAGTGCGAGGCGAGGTGTGATGCTGTATGCTAGGTGTAGTTGTAAGCCTCAATGAAGGAAAAGTGTGCCACTATCGTTTCCCGGTTACACGCACCTATTCCATAGGCCTCCAACCGAGTAAACATGGGATAGGATGTTTGGAAGGGAGCCCGCGCGAGATCGGGGGAAGCAATCGTCAACGAGGGTATCGCCTCTGATTCGTATCATTTCATTGCGGTCGTGCGCACCTTCAGAAGCGAGGGATGACCTGGATACTGCGGGTATAAATTTAGAGAGCATTGGAATTGCCAGACATTTCCAGACATATAGTGAGCAAGATTCGAGAGCCAACACCCACCAAGTGACGACTCCGCACTCGAGAACGAGGTTGTCAGCCTGTGGGAGTGGTAATTTGACCCAGAAATAATTAATTGCGAAATCACTTTTAATAGGATCGCTATTCTATCTGCTCACCTCCGGCATGGGGCGCAAACAGAATTTGCCGAAGTGGTTCAAAGTTTCCTCTGAAACCACCTAGTAGCCGAAGACTGTTTCTATATCACCCCAGCAATTCATTGGGTCGCGCGGAGGTATTACTCCAAGGAATGATCTACTATGAGGACTCGGGGAAAACAGTGAACGATCAAAAATACTTCTGAATCTTGAGTAGATATATATATAGGAACTCGTGGGGTCGTAACTGGAGCGCAGCGGGCGCGGCGAGACGGGCGTGTTTGATCCAGGACGATCGGAGATGGCTCAATGTTGATGAAACAGCCTCGATGGGGTCGATGAGAAGTGGTTGAAGTTCAAAAAAAAAAGGAGACCCGCCGAGGCCGATGGCAGGAAACACCGAGACGAGCGGACGAGCAGGACTCGACCACGGTCTATACGGACAACGACAGGGTACGGGTACAAGAGCAACTAGCTACTATCTCTATTTGGAGGTTTTGGCGGGAATATATACGGCGCACGTGACCGGTGTACCACTAGGACCGACCATGAGCCCGAGCTTGGTACCGCCGTAGAAGGCTGGTAGGACTGGTCGTGACTCACTGCACAACAGTCTCCATGTATATCCTGATAACGGTCATTTTGTGCGGACGGTGGCCTGAGATTGTTTGGAAAACATTCATCTTTTTGAGTGCCACTTGTTCGCCGGTGCAGGCTATGTTGGTAGTGACAGAATGCAAAATACCTAGGGAGCCACGCACGCAGTAGGGAGACATGGTCCACTCCCATATGTGGTCCACAATGCCTCGCGTACTGACGAAGTTGTGTATCCTGGCTCACATTGGTAACAGTATGACACCACCCGAGCAGGGCCTCGGAGCGTCTTCGTCGCAGGTTTGCTCATTGGTATAACCTCATAACTTAATAATCATACCACAACGTGTTGGACCGATAGCCAATGAGAATTTTCTGCCTGACAACCCCCCCGAGGTAATGGGTAGCATGAGTCGACTCGCTTCTGAGTTCGGCTAAGGAACGCAGCAATAGCACCGCAGTGAGAACTTGATAATAGAGCCATTTGGGCAATGGGCATACGGGGGATCTGGTCGACAGAATAAGTATGGGAAGCTTCCAATCGGATAATGATAATCAACTGTTCGGCTCCCAAAATGAAGTTCAACGTTCAGGGGCCTCTCGATCCGGAATGACATGCTGTACTATCATAATCCCCACTGGTATTGTTGGTGAGCACATGCCAAAGGGGGAAAATGGGAAGCGAAGTACTCTGTAAAGGTGCGCCAAGTCTCTGGGAGTTCGACGGCTATAAATCCAGCAACTCACCGCGTAGTTTACCCCCAACCTGCACCACACTTCTTACTGAATCCAGAGCTCTAATGGCTGTCAACATCGAGTCCGGTGCTAGCTTCAAGATCGTTTCTCGCAGTGACAGAAACCTCCCTATCGGTGTCAACCCCACGAAGCTTCCTTTTCAGTTTGTCTATGTCGACGCACCTATCCGCTTCGTATGACCGTCTCCCGTTTCCAACCGGAACGTAGCACTCACGAATCACTTGTAGTGGCGGTTCGACAGAGTTGGCCTCGACGAGTATAAGCTCAGAATAGACAACTATCCGTACACCGGGGTGATTGACAACAGGGTCGTTGCTTCCATCAACCCCGAGGACGACGTAACATGGAAATTTACCTTCCATGAATTTCAGGCCGCTTATACGTGAAGAACACCCATTCTTATACATTCCTTGTTCCACTTATACATTCCTTGTTCAGTATTGCACTGGCGGTTGACCCCGGCCGTGGATGGACTGTTGTCCAGGATGGTGGACAGGTAGCGAATTCTCTCCTCTCGATGTGGTGGTCTTCTTATCGGTATCATAGGTTGAGATCCAGCCGATCATAGAATTCCGAAGCTTCCCGCCGCAATTCAGACCAATTCAGTTGTTTGTGATCGAGCCATTCATAGAATGAGAAAACGTGTGTACGATGTGAAGTTCGTGTCGCAGTCCGAGGCAAGGTGTTGCGCTGTATACTACTAGCAGATGTGGTTGTAAGCCTCAATGAAAGAAAAGTGTGCCATCATCGTTTCGCGGTTACACTCACCTATTCCACAGGCCTTCGACCTGGTAAACATGAAATAGGGGTGTTCGGAAGGCAGCCCGCGCAAGATCGGGGGAAGAAGTCGTCAGCGAGAGTATCGCTTCTGATTCATATCATATTCTTTCGTTGCGATCGTGCGCGCCTTCAGAATCCTATCAATGCTGCAACCAATGGTCCGACCCAAGTTAATTTGGTGTGTATGCACGTATAATGCTTCTATCCCGGTCTCGTAATCCATGATTATCACCTTCTCTCTGTACAGTTCTTTTGTTGTTCCTGACGGCTGTCCGTGATCGACGACCAGGGTCGTTTCCCGGGATATTCTACAGAACACAGGTCACCTAGGGCTGTGACACTAAAGCTTCACCGTAACTATCGAGAATTACAATCACGGTAGACTGCCATCCTCGAGTGGCGCAATGGCTGCATTTGAGACGGACTGATGAAAGTTTCAGACGGAGTGACGGAGCGCTAGCAAGAATATGTAAGCAGCCTGTAGTAGTAATTGCACAAGTGCACTACCCTCTGCCAATTCTCGGGGTGAGTGGTTGGGGAAGACCAGCAAACCCACTGCATAAAACACCTGAGCTCCTGGATTCTTATAAAGCTCCGGGAAGCAGAGTTGAACTGTCTTAATCCATGCCGGATGTCGTTCTTAGTGTTGTTCAGGCCTGGCTCCAAAGCCGGAGCCGAGCCTAGCCGGGCTCTTAGGGGCCGGGCCAAGCCGGGCCCCTGAGGTCGGCCTGTGGAAGCTTATGGCTCGGCCTGGGTTTCTATGCGGCCGGGCCGAGCTTCCTGAGCCAAGGCTTCAGTGGCACTAAGGGGCTTGGTGGCTTGATGCCTCGGGCATCGCTGGTACCTGTAATAGTCTATTTCCACCAATGAAAAATTTCTCTCCTCAACTTCTTCAGGTAATGTCTGACATAGCCAACATCAGAGATGAACCAGCATGCTGCAGGTATGTGCCTGCCCCCTCAGCCCAAATTATGTCCACTGAGAATGCAGCCAAGCTGGAGCTGAGTTCACACAGGCAGGCACACAGCTACACAGATGGCACACAGCCCAACAGCCCCAACCACAGCAAGTACAAGCACAAAACATGCAACCTCCAATGATGAGATTGTAGCAACAGCAAAAAGACAAAGACTTACAAAAGGTATATTATCCTTTTTATTGTGTACTTGTATTATTTCATATATACATGATCAGGAAAAGATTGAGCATGTGCAGCAGCCAAATCCAGCTCAGTTTCAGGAGCTAACCATATTGCCCAAACCAGTGTGTGAGGGAAAGAGGAGTGGCTCAAGTCTTGGTGAAGAGTACACACTGGATAAGTAGCTCTTGGTATGGCGGGAGAGGTCTCCAAGTACTTGACAGAGTGTTGAGCATGAGGGTATACTAGCTTAGGGGGCTAGTAGAGCAAGTAAGAGTAAGAGATGATTTGAGATATAATAGCTGAGTAGGCTACTACACTGTGCTGCTCCTGTAGGGTATTACAGGGTGGTCTTATATACCCTAAGTATTGTATGCACTTGTTGTGGTATATAGAATGACATGGAATACCATAGAATGATATCTGTTGAGATGACTATGCAGTAATGACAAATCCACAGTCATGATCAGTCAGCTATTCTATAGTAATAAAGTCTCTTATCTATGATGTCATGATAACATCATGTCTTATCTCTAATGTCATATCCTATGAGTAATATGAATAGTGTAATAAAGGTCAAGTGACCATGTCTAGAATCATGTTTAGAAATAGAAAGTGAAGAACACAAACATGTGATTCTCAACACTTCTCCTTGCTGTTCATGTTGTGGAAAGGGAATGCAAAGGAAGGCTGATTAGGCCTAAGTACCATCTACCCTCTTTGAACTTGATCTTGCCCAGATTCTTCATGAAGATATCTGCAAACTGCAGATTGGTGAGAACATAGTAGAGTGCGATCTCTCCAGCTTCTATTGCTTCATGGATAAAGTATTCTGGTATACAGATGTGTTTGGTGCATCCTGCTTGGGCAGAATTGGAGGCTAGGAATATAGTGCCTTGGTTATTGATGCATAGTGGTAGGGGACCAAGATAGAAACCGAGTTCTTCATAAATGTTCTGGATCCATTGACTTGTTTGGCTGCTTCAGTCATGCCACAATATTCCACTTCTGTAGAGGATAACCTAACTTGTCATTGTCATTGGGATAACCAGGAGATAATACCATTCACCAGGAACATGGTATAGCCTGTTGTAGATCTAGAAGTCTTGATGTCTCCAGCCCAATCTGTATCAGAGTATGTGATAAATCTGTTTTGATTGCCATAAGCAGTATATTGTATGCAGAGAGATGGTGTAGATGAAAGGTAGCACATGATATGTAATGCCTTCTGCAAATGTTCTTCTGTCAGGTTGGTGGAGTACTGCAACATCTTGATGACAGAATAAGCTAGGTCTGGTCTGGTCCCAAGCATGATGTAGAGCAATGATCTGATAACCAATTGATACCAACTACAAAGAGTAGAGTTGGTGGTTGAAGTGATTGGGGTTGGTCTTGGAGTGTATCCAGTGGGTAGAGGAACAGTAACAGGCTTGCTATTCTCTTGACCAAAGTATTTGATGACTTTCTCTGTGTAGCAGATTTGATCAAGGATGAGAGTGCATCTTCATCTATCTCTCATAATCCTCATACCTAAGTATTCTTTCACTTCTCCCAAATCACAGCTTTTCCATTTCTTCATGAACTGCTGCTTGTGCATGAGGACTTGTGCCTTGTTGTTACCCATAAAAAGAGCATCATTAATGTAGATAAGGAGGATAATGATGGTGTGACCAATCATTTTATAGTAGCTTCCTGGGTTGCTTTGTGAACATGTAAAACCCATCTCCAGGAGACTCTTGTGCAGCTGCTTGTTCCATTGCAACACTGCTTGCTTCAAACCATAGATGGCTCTCTTGAGTTTGCAGACCTTCTTCTCTTGACCCTTAACTACAAATCCTTCTGGTTACTCCATGTAGAGCTCTTCATCTAGCTTGCCAAATAGAAAGGCGGTCTTGACATCTAGTGCTTCAATCTCCCAATTGTTAAGTGCTACTAGAGACAAGAGGAGTTGTAGAGTTTCAAATCTTGTGACAGGAGAGAAGATATTCTTGTAGTCTATTCTGAAAACCTGAGTGAAACCTTTTGTGACAAGTTGAGCCTTTTTATAACCATCCAATTTAATAGCATAAACCCATCTCCCTTTGATAGGTTGTTGTCCCTTAGATAGGTCAACCAAATTCCAAACCTTTCTCTCATGCATAGACTTTATCTTGTCTTGCATGGTGTTTCTCCAAAGATTCTGTTCATCAGCAGGTAGCTTGAGAACATTGCAATAAACCTTGGATATTGTCCTTGGATCTCAACTGCAAGTGATACAGTAGATGATGTCGAATCCACTATGAGCTATACATCTCTCCAAGATCTTCTTCTTGATTTGTCAGAGGTATCTCTCAACATTGATTGTTGAAGGCTCTTCTGGAACTGCAGGTAGAACTGTGGGTGGAAGACCATGGATTTCTCTCTCAATGGAAATAGGAGATCTATTTCCATATGTATTATCCAGTCTGATCTGGGGTACAGGGATGCAATGAGAAAATCTTCATTGTTCAATGGGTGGTCTGAACAGAGTTTGTTGTTCCATAGAAGGTTAATGATGGTATAGTAGTGCTCAAAACTCAGGTAATGTTTCCATAGGTAACTGTCATGGCAGTGGAATGACTTGTGGTATCTGAGATGGTGTTAGTAACCTTGGTATTGAAGGTCTCTTCTCCAATGGAGTTATGGTTTCTTGTGTTCTTTGAGCAAGGTTGGATGAGGGTTGGTTTTCACTGTGGAGGTTCCAAGCAGTGGTAACATATACCACTTATGCTGATGTTACTGATTGAGCAAAGTCTGGAATGTTGTATCTGGAGTTGCATGTTTACTTGCAGGTTTCATTGGTGATATACAGTATCTCTCATCTGCCAATCTTCCTCCTGGAGATATATGGTCACAGTGGGATGACACAGTTGCTGTCAGTGAGCAAACCACCTCGGAGGTTGAGCAAGAGGCCTCTGGAGAGAACCATGCATCTATTATCTGGGAACTCAATGTGGTCACTACAAACTGCCATGTATGTCAGAGGGTCAACATAGGACATTGACAATCTCCATTTGTTTCTCCTCCCTTAGACTCAGATTTTCCCAATGACTAGGACGATCAGGATGAAGAGAATTAGCCTGTTCTCAATTCCAAGTCTCAGTGTCTTAAAAATCTTCTTAGGCATTATCCTTATGTGAGTAGAGCTAGAGCCAGAGACCACCTTCCTTCCAAAGCAGTGCATGGAAGAAAGGAGCCTGTTATTGAAGATGCCTTCGAGATTATTCAACAATAAAAGCATGTCAAGGACTGGACTGCAGGCTACATATTCTGCTTTCCTTATTCTACTCCTGCAGTCCATCTTTTGGCATATCAAGGTCACCAGTGAAAGCTGTTCAACAGGTTATATGATGATTATGAAGAAGGTCCAGTCTTGGAAAGTCTCCAACAGATTCATAATCCTCATGAGATGGTGAAAGCACCATATCATCATCCAGGATTATGGACCTCATTTCAAGATTATGGTTATTGTTTACTGTCTTCATTCAGCCAAATGTTCTATCTGGACCCACTCATCAAACTCATGGATCATATTCCTCCTGTTGGTGTCACAGAAGAGTACATGCCATCTCTTCAGATAGACAATCATGTTACTGGTGAGAATAACATCCTCTTTGTAGTCTGTCCTTTCTAACACCAACCTTTTCAGGGAAATACACTCTTGGGCATGGACAAACTTCCTCTGGAGTCACTGAGAACCAAGTGCAAGTGAATGATGTAGTCATCTCAAGTGCTGCTCAAATGATCTCATAAGAATATTTCTTTATGGGCAACATAAAGATCATTGGTATATCTGTCTCAATCTAGAACTGGACCATGTGCCTCTGATCTCAGAGGACTTGGAAGTGGTGGTGGACATTGATAGTCTCATCTGGGTGACTCACTCCCTTTATTTCCACACTTCTCTGGCAGTCTATCTGGGCCCTATCATGGAGGACAAGGCTCCCATGCACAAGAACAACCACGTGTATGTTGACATTCTCATACCTCAATCTCAAGAGGATGCCAATGCCATTGGAGGTCATACAGAATGGTTGACCATGACCTTTCCTTTATGTGGAATTCCCCACACCATGTTTGGCACCTTGAGTAGCACCTCAAGTGCCATGTGTGTGTATATCTGCTTTCCCAGGATGATCTATAGGGATGAGGTAACACACAAGCATGCAAATCGCATACCCAAGGAGGTCTTGGACTTTTTCTGGGAACATCTCCTGCTTCCTGCCATACATCAGCATGCTAATGTTGGGAGTACTCCATACATATCTCTCACTCTGGATAAGGTGCAATTCAAGGCATGCAAGAGCAGGAGCAAAAAGGCAGGTTGTCCCAAGGCAATACCATTCACAATAGAGTCTTTGAAGAAGATCCAATTCACCATGGAGGACGTCATTCAGAAGGATCCATCACACTATGCCAACTATGGGTCCTTTTTCTTCCTCCTGGATTGCAAGGGAATCAAGCTATGGGCCAAGACATCTCCACTGCAGGAAGACACCTCTCTAATCAGAGTTCTATCTGATGGAATTCCAGCATTGGACTGGTCATATATGGTGAACAGGAACAATGGAGAGCTCTTGATGGACCTGGGAATTGAAATCCATCCTACTTGTGACCAGAAACTGGTGGGTCTGTGGAGGCTGGAGGCATTGGAGGCCTCCTTTGATGCTGGTGGTTTCCTACAAGGCAACATTCATCACACATGCACCCTTGGGCAATATGGAGGAATTTAAGCTGAAATGTCCCAGGAGAGAGCAAGACAAACCCATGTGGCCTTCCAAAGTGCCTACAATCTCAGCTATGAGGTGGTGTGACCCAATAACAACCTGCCTATCTTCATGATGGACAAGGA
>JBBPRD010000361.1:0-14410 GCA_038092855.1 Boletus piedmontensis
ACCAGGGGAGACATATCCGACGACGTGGCTTCCCCGCCAGTCATCCCCCAGTTGGAGGAGTGGGATATCGAAACGGTCTTGCGTCGCGTATGTATTGATGTCGCCGACGATTTCGTGACAATTCCCGCGTGAGGCGGACGTGCGGACGATGATGGACCAGTGCAGGGGTAAAGGATGGCCTGGGCGGTACTCGCCGCGCCAGTACTGGACGACTTCGATGGGGAAATAGCCTGGGGGGACTCGCACGGGGTCGAGTATGATTGCGAAAGAAGGTTCGGGGACGGGGGAGGTGGGTGCTGGGGAGCGATGAGATAAAGCGAGCGTCGACAACAGGCAAGAACGACTTACTGCTTCCAGGCATTGTCCTTGAAGGCGTTGGGGGAGAGGTTTGTATGTATTGGCAAGGGTGGGAAGCTGATGGGTCTTTCACGACGAAGACGTCTTTTATATCGCACGAGGACCATCCATTCTCATTGTTCGACTTGGATGGAAATTGAGATTTGTAGACGTTGTTTGGTTTCACGACCAAAGCAGTATACGGATGGCGTCACTGAAGTTGTTGTTTTGTTTTGTGGGTGCATTTGACACCGGCGTGTACATGTGATGCTGATTAGTTACTATATCCGATTGCTGTCGGTCTGATCTGACTTGTTCGTACATGCTGGCATGCGTCGCCAACGCAAACGGCACGTACGCCGCGGGAGACACGTTCAGTAGGAGACCCCGGAATCGTACCCAACGTTCCCACTAGACAAAAGCACGTCCGCACCCATCCCCGACCACGACCCTATATAGCTATGATGCTGATCCACCTTCAAAAGAATCCGTGCGCAGTAGCACAATCAGCACCTGGGCCATTCGTAGTCCATACTTACAAGCGTCTGATACGCTGCATAGTGCCACGCTCAGTTTCCATCTAGTCCGACGAAAAACAGTGCCTGGCGTATCACCATTTCCTCCAGAATGAACATCTTGGATGGTCATATCGATGAGAGAGATAAACGTTCGATTTACTTTCCGAGTTTCGAAAGAAGAACGATAGACAAGCATGTACGTCCCACATCCACGACCCAAACTAGCGCCTTTACAACCACACAAGGTACACAGTCGACAGTGCCGTCGCTCCAAGGACAGCATATCCAGTACTATAGGCACCTTTCACGGTCATGACTAGATCACAACAAGAACAATCAGCCTCGCCCACGCATAAAGCAAAGCAAAGAGAGAAAGAGGGAGAGAGAGAAAGAAAAGGGGGAACGCAGACATACATTTACCCATATCCCACACAAGATGGCGTACGCCATTCCACCCATGAAACGCAAACGGCGCTGCAAGCACCACCTTGGCAGTCGTCTTCACATAGTCTGGTAACCCCGCCACCAACTCAATCACGTGGGCACTATCGAACGTGCCAGGTGCAACGAGGTATGCGAGGGAGAATCCATAGAGGACTGTAAATGTCAGGTACCAGCGCAGGCAGAGTAACAAAAACAGAAAACTCACGTGCACTGAGTGCCCCACCCGTCACCCGATTCGCAATGGAACCCAACCACGTCAACTGGGGCTGATAAATAGTGAAATGAGGACTCGAAGGCCGCTTCAAGCGTTGTTCGTTCAAGATCCCTTCCGAAGCGGACGGAGGAAACGATTGTGTCTGCACACCCCTAAGACCACACGCACACACACACACATGATTGAGTTCATTTTGCAGCGCAAGCATGGAAACGCAATAAATGACTATACCGTTTTCCAATCGCAGATCGCAGTGCAACCTGATTCCTTGCTACAAAAGCAAACAACCCCGCGATGTCAGCACTCAAGAGACCCCTCCATCCTTCCGAACACGCACCGAACTTTGGCGTAAATACGGCCCGTCTGAGAGAGGGAGCGAGACCAACAATGGCACGAGCAGACATGGCGATCTAGTTGTCAACTGTGTGCGACAACGACGCAACGGAAAATGTAGGAAGAGTAGTGGGAGCACAAAGGTCCAAAGCGTGGGAACGCTTTCTCTTCGCCCCCCGATGGAATCACACGCTCAGTGTACTATACTCGGCTCAGCATGACATTATAAGTTGCCTTAGAGATCTACTTGAATCAAATGTTGTGGAGGAATATATATGATACTCGGGAGCAAGATGGTCAGCACCAGATGCGCAAAACTAGTAACAGGATCATGATGTGAGGGTAATGGTAGTCATCTTGTAGCAGGTATGTAGAGACAAACGACAAGTATTGCACGTGGGAGCGTTCAATAGACCGAACGATTGACAGAAAAAAGTCCGCAAACGTTTATGTTTGCAGATAGTAGTGGCAATGGGCAATGATTGATGGGTTGGGGTTTCATTTGGTTTATGGAGTCAAATGAGAGATGGATCTGAATCGATGGATGAATCGTAAACGTGTGTCAGATGCAGTGGATGAGGCCCTAGGAGGCAGCTGCGTAATATATATAGAAAAGGCAACAGCTGTATGCTGAGCCATGACATGCTTTCAATGGAAAGTCTGTAGGGGGGTGGGAGGGTGGGGGGGAAAAGTGAACCATGGAAACAATCAGTAACAGCGACAAGATGGGTCACCCTAACACTATGTCATTGTCGCCCTGCGTAGTTGTTTCCCAAATCATGTGTCCTAGTGGTGCATGTGTATGTGTTGGCCCGGGAGTACCACCTCCAGCACCTTCCTCCGGATCTCGTCCCCGACCATCAGCGAGCCACGTAACTTCATGCCGATACACTGGCCGCCCCTGGGGAGTCATCCCAACGACAGTCGTCGCCCCCGAGACAGTCTCTGCTCTCCTCCGATTGCGTAGTTGCACGTATGCTGGCGATGTCGGAGAAGGTATGGGTTGAGGCACGTTCGGGGGCAACGCCGTCACACGTTGTCTCGAGGGCTGCGCTGTCGATGTCGACGGAGGAGGCACGTTCGGAGGCGCTAGCTGGACTTGGCTGACCGGAATCGGCACACCTGCTGCTGCTGCCCTCTCTCGCGCAAGACGCTCCCTCTCCGCTCGCCTTTCCGCGCGTGCTGCAGCACCGCCATCGACCACATCTGGTCCATGCACATGTTCATGCAACAGCTCCTCAGCGTCCTCTCCGTCTTTTGCGCTGCACCAAAACCGATGCCCTTCACTCCATGCCGTACTCTGACATTCCTTTCCACAATACTTTGCCTTTCGACATCGCCTGCACTTGGCGAACTCCCGAGGGTACGATTCCCATTTGCCACAAAGCACTGAAAGACAATCCAGTGGGTCTGTGAATAACCTAGTACAAAGACATGGGACTCACTGTTGGCACACTGCCGAATACCGCCCCTACTGTCGTCTTTCCGGCATGCGTTCCTCATTATAACACCTGCCCAGTATTGGATCTCTGGAGGAAGCTTTGGAGGAGGGTTGGGTAAATCGTTCTCCGACGAACTGGGCCGGAACGTGAACCGTTCAACAAGAGAAAAGACATTGGTCATCCGAGGAGTAGTCGAGGGGGTCGTTGCCCCAGGGCTTATCGTCGCAATCGGTGCCTTCTCCTTCTCCTTCCCTCTCGCAGTAGCAGATGTGAACGCGCGGAAGAAGCCATGGTTTTCCTTGGCGGGTTGGGGCGGCGCAGTCCGTGCCGTGCTTGGGCCAGCAACCGGTTGTTGAACGACGCGATTAGCAGGAAGATTGGCCGCGGCGGGGTGGAAAGACACCCGCTGCTTGTAAAACGCTTGTCTTACGTGTGGGTACTTGCTGAGATAAGCCAGGAGTTGCAGACTAAGCAAAACATCCTCGTCCTTGTATGGCCCCGAATCACTGTCACGGTGGTGATGCACGTGGTTAACTGTGCGTCCTAGGGCAGTGGGAACTGGTTCGGCGGCTGTGTGATCGCGAGTGACGCCAGTGGCGCCGCCGCGCAATGCACCAGGTACAGTGGCAACAGGACCAGACGGCGGAAGCGCTACCACCGTCGCTCGTGGCGTCGCATCAGGGGCAGTGCGGTTGCGTCTGTCTAGCACAGGTGCATCCATGCCAAGCATATTCTGAGGCGCGGTGTCATCCATGGCACCAGGAGCACCAGGTGGTGCACCCATTGCAAAATCGTCGTTGGGTTCCAACGACACGATGCCATCCTCCACACTAACGACACCGACACTCTCGCCGTCTACACCGCCACCCTGTCCATGGTTGATAATAATATGCGCATCGGCGTTTACCTCTAAAGGAACCGGGCCCGGGCCATCGGCTATTCTCCCTACCGTACGTCGTGGGCGCTGGGTCAACGAACGGGCCTGAGCTCGGGGAGCACGGGGCAGGTGTGCATGCACAGAGGCGGTGGTGTCGTCAGTATCCTGGGATTGGTCCATATCTACGTCAGCGTCGCCATCATCTTCGGTTTCTGTTTCGGGACGTGAATTGTCCGTTGATTCGTCGGGGGATGTGGGCATCCGTGTACGAGTACGAAGCGGACGAGACCTAATCGTGAGATTTGCCCCGGGTGGTTCATCCCACATAGGACGGGCGATGATCGTGCCACTGCGCTCGCGACCGTTCATAACCACTGTCGCGGTAGGGACTCTAGACGACGGTGTTGTATTGGTCGAGATTTCAGCAGAAGTATCAGTGTCGATCTCGCGTGACGATGGCGATACACGTCGGCGATATGATGGCCGCTCGTGCGATGTGACTGGTATAGACACTGGTTGTGACGAGGCGTCCACAATGATTGAGATGTCAGCGGACATTCCATCAACAGAAACATCCACCATCGAGATGTCCTGAAAGGGGGTGGTTAGTACCCAAATGTCATTTACAAAGAACGTGATCCACTTCATCAATAGTCCCATTTGTCTCGGCGTTGGTATGCTCATGACGAGCAGACTCTTCAGAAACGATCTGCCTTTGTAGGGCCCGAGTTAGTTCTGCGGCACTATCTCTTTGTCTCTGTTCCGCCAGCGCCTGTCGCCTGGCGAGACGTTGCTCGCGCGATTCCCTCGGTAAACCCGTGGCACTCGAACTCGGACCAACCGCAAACCCCTTGTTCGCCAACCAAGCTTCGAGGATACAGCCCACAACATCAAGGGTCCCAGCTTGCACGACCCGGCTTCGGATCGGCTCACTCCCTCTCACGCCAATATTAACCACGCATTGAAACGCGAGCGAAAAACGATACGCGGCATGCTTGTCAAATGTTGGCGGGTTGAGGGTTGGCACAAGTTTCGGAGGACGTGTGTTGGGCGGAGAGAGGCCGTATATCACGTTCGGGTTCTCTGGTGGGGGTGGGCACATGCAAAAGTCGTACAGGATGCGTACGAGACGCTCCAGTCCGCCATCCATGGTCATGATTTCGCGTATCCGTGGTGAAGTCGACGTCAAATAGGTGAGATGGTGAAGAGAGTTGAATAGTGGCAACGGGGCAGTGGTGTCGAGTGCTACCGACAGAATGGAAATCAGGAAAAAAAGGGAAGAAATCGGAGAGAGGGAGAGAACAGACCTCTTCTATCGTAGAGCTGAGATGAAATACAGACACAGGCCCTGTTTTGGGCAGGAAAAGCAAAGTTTGCTTCTCGCATCACGGCGTGCGAGCTGGCGGATGGGACAAATCGAGATCTTGGACGATGGGCCTTGCTGCTGGTGAAGCTTGAACTGAACTGGTGATCTGAGAGACAAAATCCGGACTTTGACTTTTGCAAAGGGAGGATGAGAAAAGTACAGGAAGATGGGAAGTGGCTCGACGCTGGAGGAGGGCACTCTCAGTCTGGTTGATACCTCTGGATGACTGAGTCGGTTGTGTGGCCTTGTTTTGGCAATGTGGCGTAAAGCTGCAAAGTTGAAACTGATATCTTTTCTAGATAATCAAAGATGTCGAAGCTGTGCGCTTTGATCCAACAACAAAAGTAGAGGAGCCACCACAACAAAATACACCGCAATGAAGAGCAGCTTGTCGCATAATTACGATGCAACCACGACAAGTGTGCCCCCCCTCCCCGAATACTGACGTGGTTTCAGTCAGCCCACTACTCCAGAAGCCTCGGAAATTGACTGCTGTAGCTGGCATGCGCCTGGGTTAATCTTAATCATCGCTTTAATCCAGACCATGCGGACGTGGGACGCTCATACATATAACCTCTCACGGGATATATGCCTCACAGCTTCGGCAACGACGCCGCATGTGCTGCATCTGCTCGCCAATATCCGTCAGAATTCTGTCAATCAGGCCGCCGGTCATTGGACTCGTCAGGGTCCACGTCCTTACGACCCTATCATCATGAGGACTGCGCTGATTGTTACACAGACCAAAGCCGAAACACCGATATCAGGCCGATCGATGTAATTGACTGGTCTCGGCCGTGCGATATCGGGATACAAGGCTCAACCTAACGCGATTGGCACAAACCTGGATCGAACGAGCATATCCCTTCTAGGAACGACATTAATGTGGTGTCATTGCTAACTGCGGCGACAATAGAAACGACTTCAGAGCCCTTTGAAAGGGCACCCTAGTGGCGGTAAGGCCCAAGCGTTCGGCCTTATTGGAACGTATGACCACTTCCGAGTGCCGTCCGTCTGTAGCAGGTTTTGTTATATGATGTCTCAAACCTAGTCGAGGCGTTCAAGCTCCTGTTGTCCGTGGCTCCCGCCACGACAAGAGGGGGATCAGAGGGAACGAAAAGAAAGGAACGGAACGCATTGCGCCATCTATACTAACGCGAACTGAACAACAGACTGGAAGCGTACAAGGAAGTATCCGACGGATTCAGCTTTACTACGCTTCCGTTGGCGTGTTGTACTGCCTCCGTGATCAGTCGCCGTCTACCTAGACAAAGGTATACAGTGCCCTCACTGAGCGACCAAACTTCGGGTAAGTAGACCCACCCCCACACTGTTATGGCCGTCCAAGGTAGAAGTACGACCTTGACCTAAACATACCCGACAGACTATCTCATCAACAAATACCTCGACGTATCGCGGATCGGACAGATGTTGTCTCGGTCAGGCATGCGTGATCCAGTTTTTCGAGAGAACAACGTCGAACCGCGAGTTCAAGTCTTACCTCAATGATCGCGTGGGTTGTTTTATCCAGTCGCTTCAATAGCACCAGCATCGAATTCATATATTCCCCGCTTCAAAGTGTACACCAGCTTATCGCACGACGTCCCCGTTTGTTTGACCAAGCCGTCGCTAGCAGATGATGCTTTGACGCCTGTTCAGAGGAAGAGCAAGTGTAAGATGTCCCGGTTTCCTATCGAGAGCAGCGGGGCCGGGACTGGACGAAATATATTAACTAGCAAAGCCGAGGATTATGTTGCCCGTAGATGTGATCCGGTAGAACAGGAGAGAGGAGAGAGAAAAACATCACTGCCAGTGGGGAAGTCGCACAGAGGTATGCAAGAAACGCACCGAGTCAACCGGTTTCTCTCCTTCCATTTTCTCCGAGTCGTTGGGAAGCTAGACCGTCAAACACTCGTTTTTTTTTTTCTCCGTCTCACAATTAGCGGCCCCCTCTCCAACCGAAAACAATAGCGCATTCAACAAAGTACACGCCGTACCCCCCGAGTCTATTTCACGGCATTTCGGACGAGAGAGCTAGAGATCACGGGCGTAACGATGTACATAGTCAGCAGGTCAACGGGCAGGGAACAACATTTATGCTCTCAGTTTCCAATTATCTCCCGTGCTTTTTTGCCCTGAATATGCCGCCCATACAGCCACCGTATCTATCTGAGATGATGGGGACGTGACGACGCATTATTGATATTACTCATACCCATTATCCAATGAGATAGTTCCAGCAGTAGAAAACGGACGCGGCGGCATGCATGGGACAATGATATATCGCGGATCGAGAGTGACTGGGCCCGATCAACAGGGGTCAAGGCACGGGTACAGGGAAGAGCGTTTGCTTTGGTACCTGCAGATCCCAAGTAGGCAGTGGGTCAACAATGTCGTGGGTGCATTTGTGGGGCATCATGGTTCGCAGGACATTGAAATGGGCCCTTCAAGTCCGAGGGGACGGCGTTTAACGTCTAGTCCCACCTATGTCACGCGCCGCTGGCTGATCCGTCCCAATGAAAAACGGAGTGATGATCTATCTCACCCAAGAGAAAAAAAACATGGCTTTATGCCACACTATTTTTGCTGAGGAATTTCGTTTCTTTTGTTTTCGCCCATCGGAGGTATATAGCGGATGCTCCGGCCTGTGTACATGTACCTTGTTCCGTGGGCTTACGTTCGGGACCGGTCCATAATTCGCCTGAGACATGCGAGATTTTGACCTCAAATACTAGACTTGCTGCATTTGGACGGGCCTTATTGTGAACGTCGGAGGCGCTAGTGAGTTGATCTCACATTGCAATGGATGCTGCCTCTCTGCACTTGGATTGAGCCGTTCATCTTATTGTTTTGCATTGCCCGTTTGGGACTGCGGACAAAAAGTAGAGGCAAGTTTACCGATCGGATGTGCCATGCTCAGCGGCAACACAATGAGTACCTCTTCGGGCCCCCTCACATTGTAACGAAGTACCCACACTCATTCTCGGCGTGAGGTGGGTCGCTATAAAAGAGGCTGACGAGAGTGCCATCTCCCTTCAGCTCACAACAGCCAGCTGTGTCTTCTCGTCCTGCTTTTGAACACTCGCCCAAGCTCTCTCGCACATCGACGCTTCACTTGCTTTCGATCCGCTTTCTGTCTGCAGATTATCATCCTCATTAGCCATGGATTCCTTCAGCACCATCCTCTCTGCCTTCACCAACTCCGAGCACGAAGAGAGTACCTCGTCCGTTCCGGTCGAGTCCTCCAACAACAACAACTGGGGCCCCAGCTACTGCGTCATCGCATGAGGGTTCACTCAGTGGATCCACGCGATAGAAAAGGAGATGAGCCTGTGCACTGACACATAATTCGTTGTGAGCCAATTAACTCACTAGATTCACGTCGGTCGCACAGTGCTTACCTCTGTTATCCTCCTTCTTAGCATCGCGAGCCTCGCAAACACATTGGATACCTTCATCATCGCCATTTTTTTTTCTCATCATCACCATACCACGTCGCTGCGGCAATAGCCGTTGGATTCCATGGGAGATCATTCTTGGATTGTCAGCACACATCTTTATTCGTTCCATATTTGTGCGTACACACACCTTTCGAACTTCGATCCAGTATTGTTGTTTTAGTATATAGCATGGCTTGTCAAAAGATCAGGGGAATGTGACACAGGGGGAGAAATGCAATTTTGTGTTTACTCGACGGTGCAGAGTGTGCGTGTTTGGGAGTCACACCTCGAGGCGTTTCTGCGAGGGACATATCGCACACACGAGGTCGATGTAACCTCAGTTGCGCTCGACAGAAGACACTGATGGTGAGGTCTTAATATCGGTGGTTATCCCAAGAATGATGGTTGCGCCCAATTTGAGGGGATAAATCCACGGTGAAGGCACAAACTCGGAAGTGGACTAGAATGTCGTAGAAGACTGTATAGCATGAGAACGATCACATGACCCGTATGCGTACATATGACTATTGTTTGTGCGAACCAAACAGTCTGGAGGCAAAAAATCGGCAATGTCTTTTGCTTGACTTTTTCAGCCTTGTTCAATTTGCTTCAACGTCTCTAGCTACTCTTTTATACGTCCTTATGGTGAGCATGCGTGTGTGGATGATGTTCAGGTAGTCAGCTGACACGTTGGGATGACAATCCAGGCTGCCCAGGCTACTTTCAAGTCCATCAAGTCTGTCATCCCTCTATTGGACCGTGTGTTGGTTCAGCGGTTCAAGGCCGAGACCGTACGAGTTTAATGTCGTTTATTTCATTCCATTTGCGTCTGACATGCTCTGTTAACCCTTAGAAAACTGCGTCTGGAATTTTCCTTCCCACGTCTGCGACGAATACGCCGTTACCAGAAGCAACTGTGATTGCGGTGGGCCCTGGTGCACCCAACAAGGAGGGTGACATTGTGCCAACCTCGGTGAGGGCTGGTGACCGTGTCTTGCTGCCTGGGTGGGGAGGAAACACTATCAAGGTCGGCGAAGAGGTATGTTGCACCAATCTGGACGTGGGTGCTGTTGTACTGAATGGATGAATCAGGAGTATTTCCTATTCAAGGACTCGGAAATCCTGGCCAAGATTCAAGAGTAGATGGACCCCGGATGGATGGCAGTCCGAGTGGACCGGAGGGTGATTTGTACGGTCGGGGCAGTGGACTGACCGGCAGTTAAAAGTTGGTTCGTATTATAAAGCATTATACATTAATTGCTATGCCCACTGCATTCGTTGCAATCCATGTGCACGTATCCCCGCTCAAGCGACGAGGCTCCGTTCAATAGCCCTGGATGACTGGACCGAGCACAGCGTGATGATAAGGATTCCGAAACCTCGGTATCCCTGGCTCCATGCCCAAATTGTGAGGTGCAGTTTACGAATGGTATTATCGGACGCTTCCGGGATTCTATGGTCGATTTTCGTGGCAGATCGCAACCCTGGATGGGCGGGGTCGTGGGCGAGGAATATTGGTGGGGCCATGGTCGTTGAGTTGCGTGTTCCTTGTCTGTCCGATGGAGGTCGGTCGTCCCGTCTGTTTCACCGTCAGCTGGTTTAGTAGTCCCTGCGACGGGCAGCGTGGGAAATACTGACGGCATTGAAAGAACCAGTGATTCAATTTGAAATATTTTACTTGCGTCGGATCAGCTTGGCACCGCACCCGAATTGGCTTATAGAAGCCATACAGATGGCATATAAAAACAACAGCACTTGCGTCTCGTCTACTCGGCCGCTTATTATTTCACCACCACCACCCCGGCTCATCTGCAGGGCATCCCCTCAGCGGAACAAATCATGGAACGCGACTCCGACGCTACCGTCGCTGCAAAGTTTGACCACAAGCTCAGTCACTCAGAATTACAGGAAGTTGCAGTCGAGAAACATGTCGCCCGCCCGCCCCCGCCCCAGCGCAGTCTGGCACGTTCCATCGCCATCGTAGCGACCTGCACAGCTGCCTTGGTCCTCAATGTCGGTCTCCGCGTGTTGCCGTCGTTTCACCTGCTGACATTCCAGTAGACGTCAAATCAAACCTCGGTGTCCATGTCCCTCTCTCAGATTTACAAGACGATGGACATTCCACAAGATCAACTTCAGTGGCTAGTATCTGCATATGCATTGAGTTCTGTCAGTTCACCCTCCACAATCGCCGTTCTCTCCATTCTGACGCCATCCTAGGGTTGTTTACTGTTGTTTTTCGGGCGTCTTGCGGACCTTTATGGGCGCAAGAAGGGCTTCGTGATTGGTATGTGTTGGCAAATGGTTTTTGCAATCGGCATAGGATTCGCACAAAGTGAGTCGCCTACATCATCTTTCCCGCTTATATTTATACACTGCCATTATCAGATGGTGTCACAATGGACATCCTCCGGGGTTTCCAAGGAATGGGCGGCGCTGCGACGATTCCTGCTGCTGTGCGTTGCAATGCATTTCCTATTCTAGACTCGCATGATCCTCATCCAACACCATCCTAGCTGGGTATCTTGGCCCACTCCTTCCCTCCCTCCCGCGCGCGGTCCATCGCGTTCGCAACATTCGCCGCCGGTGCCCCTGTCGGTGGTGCTTTCGGTAACATTATCGGAGGCGTCCTCACCCAACTTAGCGGGTACATACATATAGTCTTCCTACAAATGGCATTCCCTAACATGTGTTCCTTAGCGAACACTGGCGGTCAAACTTTTTCTTAGCTGCTGGTTTTTCGGCATTGTGTGCTATGAGTGCCCTAGTGTCATTTGATCCTGACAAGAAATCATCCGAAGCCGATGCACGGGTGGATTGGATTGGCGCATCGTTGGTCACTTCCGGTTTGGTACTCATCGTGTTTGTCCTCGGTCAAGGTCCAATTGTAGGCTGGAAAACTCCTTGTATGTTCCGCTTCCTACCTGTTCCGAATAGTCCTTCACATCTTGATCCACGACAGATATCATTGTTTGTTTGATCATCGGAGTGATCCTTATGGGCATTTTCCTCGTCTGGGAGCGTCATCTGGAGAATTCAGCCACCAGTCCCGATAAGCCAAAGTCGTTCTGGACGCCACCACCGCTTATGAAGCCATCCATATGGGCACGAGCTAAGGGCCGGATGGCCGTGATACTTGTAATCGCGTTCTTGAACTGGGCCGGTTTCATTTGTTGGACGCTCTGGGTTCAGGTTTGTCCCCCAGTTCACTATGTGATACCGTGAAGATGCTGATACATCCCACATCCAGTTGTTCTACCAGAGCTTCCTTGATTTGACACCAGTGCGCACAATGATCCGATTTATACCCATGTTCGTCATGGGCTGTCTTTGTAACGTTTTTGTTGCGGTAGTGGTTGGAAAACTTCCTGTAGTGGTATTTGCTGGTAAGACAGATTCTGCAATTTCGATCGCTCAAGATCCATGACTCATGTTGCTTTCAAGTGTTGGGCACTCTCATCACGGGATCCGCTTGCGTCTTGTTTGCGCTCATCGACCCGTCAGCTACATACTGGGCTTTCGAGTTCCCGTCCACCGTCATGGTAGTGTTTGGAGCTGACTTTGTATTCTCCGTCGGCACTATCTTTGTGGCAAAGATCGTACTCCCGCATGAGCAAAGTCTTGCGGGAGGATTATTCCAGACCATGGTTCAGGTGAGAGCCAGAAATACCTACCGTCTTGTCAGGTTATTTGACTTGCATTCACACTCTACAGATCGGAACAGCATTTGGGCTTACGATTTCCACGATGGTGTTCAATAGTGTCGTGAAAACACAGTCGGCCCAGCTCGGTGTGACATTGAATCCTACGGGGACGAATGCGCCGACGTCAGCGGAACTGCAAGGTTACAGATCCGCCCAATGGACTGCTGCTGCTTTTCCGTTCCTCGGTATGTATTTCACGTTTTCATAAATAGGGAGCGCACTGACGATGCAATTCCCCGTAGCTGCCGTATTGGCTGCCATTTTCTTGCGAAAAGTCGGCATCGTAGGGCATAGGAAACACGTGGAGCAAGATCCATCGGAGCAGACCATTACTGAGCAACATGAAGATGCCGAACCCTAGATCCATCGGATCAATCCTACATGATCATCATCCGGCTTCACAGGGCGTGTCCAGCACATCCTAACCTATCCACAAGACAGTTGCTTGATATGATATTTGCTGTCAATCCCCGTTACCAAGGTTATCTGCGTATATGACCCGCCGTACGACATGTACGAGAGCTATGAAGGGAAATGGACCCGGTAGCTATGTCGCATAGTTTCCGCATACGTGTCATCCGTCTTGCATATACTCATACCCGCATCGTTTTTCTTCGTCTCATTCTACTTCCCGTTCCTTCACACACGAGCAGATTTTTAATAATCCAATTAAACAACCCCCAGCGTACCATAACTTATCGTTTATTCACTCTCCCCTTTCTGTTTTCCTTTTGACTCCATTTATCGAGTTTGGTTTTACTTTACCTTTCTCTCATGGTTTATTTATTTACTTATTCTTCCTTGGGGGGCGTGGCCCGACGCAGGAGGGACAAAAGGGATGTGTTTCAGTCATACATAGATGCCTTGACGTGGGCGTGGAAGCCGTCGACGAATAATTCAAGTGTAGCGTACCATATCACCTCGTCCTCGATCGTCCTTGGAATACCCGCGACACGAAAACATGGCATGTAGTCATTTAGGCTGCCGGGTGTGGCCGATAGTGTACCTGTTTTAATGTGAACTTGGATGTCTCAACCTTTTGACAACTGTCGGACTAGACACATTGCATTGTTGAGCGGTGTGATGTGGCCGTGAAATATGGCCAAGCGTGATTTGTGCCTGTTTCTGGTTACAGTAAGCTCGGCCTATCTTGTGTCTGCGCGGTGGGGTATGCATGTGGCATCGAGCCATTGGTGCTTGTCAAGGCGACGTGGATGATTGACAAGCACTCCCAGGTGCATGTTACCGATAACCGATCGCCTCATGAAATCGATCCAGATATGCATCACTACGCAAGCCGGTACATACCGGTTACATGCATAAAATCCGCGCGCGCAAGTTCACTGGCACTGACACGTTCATCATTGCAATGGGCGAACCGCGTCCGATCGATACGGGTAGGGGTAGGTACGACGCGCACGTTTCGCGGGTCCTTGGTACGTATGTATGTACCTGTTACTACTGTGTCCGAGTCATGTCATGTTTGTTCCGCGGGGCGCGGGGTGACGCTTGTTTTACTGTAGTAGACTTGTTGACGCGTTTTGTACCGTTATGGAGTCGGATGTGCTGGCATGTGGGCAGGGTGGTCGGATGGTTTCGGAGAGAGGGGGGACGGGAGGGGGGGGGGAGGCGGCGGCGGCGGGGAAAGTGGATGACAAGTCTGAATCTGGGGCTGCGCGGCGCGTGAGGCTGATGGGGACGGGTCGCTAGGCAGCTGCGGGTTGTTGATCATTCTT
>JBBPRD010000362.1:0-14404 GCA_038092855.1 Boletus piedmontensis
TTATTCATATGTCTTGAGATATGGATGGTTAGAAAGCCAGGAGTCAGTGCTTCATTTCATATACCAATATATTAGGGTAAGGATTAGGGGTTATTAGGGAATAATGCATTTAGTGAAAAATGACCAACATGCGAACAGTTTTTGAGCCACTGTATGTTAAAGAAACCTGCATGGACCAAGAAACTGACAAAGGGCATGGGTAAAGGGTAAGATATAACTACTAAATAAGATTATGGATTAAGATAACCTTGTAAAGGGTTATAGAAGCCTTTATCACTCTAAAAGCAATCTTTCTCTCTAAAGCCATCCTTTATATGCTAGACTTATCCCAACCCTTTACAATCATCATGGATGCTTTCAAAAATACATCTGGAGGAGTTCTTATACAAACAGATTCTTATAGTAACTTGGCACCTATGTGCCTATATTTCTCAAATCTTCTCCTCTGCCAAGGATTATAACATCTATTGCAGTCATATATATGCATTGCACCAGCTATAGAATGCATCAAGCCATAGCCAAGTGGTTACCATAAAAGACTTGAAATCTGTCCCTCTTTGAGAGCTTAGGTTTGAATCCTGCTAATGTCAAACTTTTTTTATTGCTCTAATGTGCAAGTTATTTGTATAGGACTTCAAGCACATGCCTGGGCTATTACTGTATAATCATTTAGGAAATTAGTTTTTACTTGCACTGTATTTTTACTCTCTCACTACAATGGCTTCATATAGATCATGCCACACTAGTGCACTCATCATCAATAGGCATATAGGGTATCATAGCCAAGTGACTATAGTAACAGACTGGAAATCTGTTTCTATCTGAGAATGTAAGTTCAAATCCTATTGATGTAAACTTTTTTTTGCTTTGATGGGCACAGTATTTTTACAGAGTCTAATATGACATGTCTTGGCTGCTATAATCATTCATAAAATCAGTTTTTAACTGTCTTTACTCTCTGACTATAATAGACCCACATGGATCTGGCATGGCATGCTAGTGTAGTACTCATCAGCAGCATGACATACATGTATATGATATAGGGCATTATAGCTAAGTGGACATGGCAACAGATTAGAAATCTATTTCTCTTTGAGTTCAAATCCTACTGGTGTTGATTTTTTTGGTTGCTCTAATGCCAAGATATATGTACATAACTCAATGTGACATGCCTTGGCTACTATAATTAGTCAGAAAATCAGTTTTTAGGTGTACTGTATTTTATTCTCTCACTGTAATAGTTTCATATCTCATCACACTACTAGTATAGTACTTGCCATCAGCAGTATAATGTCGAGAGTATCATAGCCAGGTGGATATGGAAACAGATTGAAATTCTGTTTCTCTTTGGGGGTATAGGTTCAAATCTGGCTATTGTTAAACTTTATCATTGCTCTAATGGGCAAAGTGGTTATTACAGAATCTAATATGACCTGCTTTGGCTGGAATAATCATCCATGAAATTAGTTTTTCATTGTCTTGTGTCTTTACTCTCTTACTATAACAGCTTCCATGTATCATGCCACACTATCATTGTATTAATTAGTAGCATGGCTTATATAGTATTATAGCCAAGTGGATATGGTAACAGATTAGAAATCTGTTTCTCTTTGGGCACAAGTTCAAATCCTGCTAATGTCAAACTTTTTTGTTGCTCTAATAGAAAAGGCGTTTTTGCAGAACCTAATGTGTCATGCCTTGGTTACTATAATCAGTTAGGAAATTATTTTTTGGTTATACTATAGTTTACTCTTTTACTCCATAATTGTTTCATATTAGGAATCATGCCACATTAGTATACTTATCAGCTGCATGGCATATAAGATATCATAGCCAACTGGATATGGCAATAGATTAGAAATCTATTCCTCTTTAGGAGTATAGATTCAAGCCCTGCTGATGTCAAACTTTTTTGTTGCTATAATGGGCAAGGTATATTTATAGAACTCAATATAACATTCCAGGACTACTATAAATGGTCAGAAAATCCCATTGATTGTACTGTACTATATGGTAATCTGTCACATCCCAGAAATTTACCAAGTTATCTCTGACATCTCTGACCCCAACTCCATGTAGATGGTATGAACTCCTGGTTGATCTGATCAAGATGCAACCACAGACGTCCAGACTTCCTATACTATGCACCTTTCTTCATTCTAGTTATGTTCCTTGTTGTTTCTCTTTATGTATTAGTTCTGCTCCTTAAACTTCTCCGATTCTATGCTCCACTTAGGAGCAGAGCTCCAGCTTTCTCCCTTACCAGATACATTCCACTTATGGAATCCAATTATTAATCCAACTCCAACTCCATATATAAACCACTGTACTTATGATGTACAAAGTTCAGTTTGCATATCAACTGTAGTCATCAACTCTCCTTGTTCTTTACTGGACCCCTCTGATCACTCCAACCACTCCAACCCTATGCTCTGTAAATAATGGCTAAAGGAACTCCAGTAAGGGTGCAATACATATGTTGAAGCTAAAGGCCATTCCCCTCTGTATTACCCAACACTCTGGATCACCCCAGAATTACCTGGGATTAACCCAGACTTAACAGTATATTTGAACTCATACTTGCTCAGAGTTCACTAAATCTGTCCCTATCACCACCAAGGCCTTTATCAAAACAGGTGCCTAGAAATAGCATGAGATGGAAGCCACATGAGATGGAAGCTGTTGGTGACCCTAACCAAATAATGACTAGGTCATTACCACTAGATACTGACTTAGAGACAAGAATGAGTAGGGGAATCCCAACAAGAACTTGACTGAAGTTCTTGGGGCATTTATTGACTACTACTTATACTACGACATGGAGTGCATGGACCACCAGGCCATGGGAGAGTAATTACAAATGTGAATATAGTAAAGACAGTAATTAAATAAACATGAAAGCAGTGCGGCTTCTAAGAAGATCAGAAATGGAAGAGAAGCACACAGAGATGAATGTGGAAAAAAGAACTCTCAGGGTCTTCAGAGTTGACAGAGATTAAATACATGTGCCTGGGGTAAGCACAGCAGATCTCAACAGGGCCATTCTGCAGAGAAGGGCACACAGCAGCCATGTTACTCTGAGTCAGAATATCATGTGATCTTACCTCATGATCCGTTAACTTAGAGGTTCATAAAAGAAAATGAAAATAGATATCGTAACATTACCTGCCTTCTATGGATTGACTTCCAGGTGATTCCAACAAGGACCTGAAAAGGAGGTAAAGTTTTCATAAGGTTTAAATAAAGAATCAAAGGCCAATTGTGCCATTTGAAGCTTTTGTGATGTGTTTGGGTGTGAAGTGTAAAGGTCCATGATGGCTTCTTTAGCCAATTTCAAATGTCCTGTGGGTTCCCAGGTACAATCTTCATCTGAGTAACCCTTCCAATGGATTAAATATTTGATATTACCCCATTTCAAATGGGAGTTAACAATATAATCAATTTTGTATTCCTTGTTACCTTCCTCCATCACTACCACAGGACCCAGTTTGTCTGCCCATTGGCCCAGTAACCTTTCTTTGTATAGTTTGACCCTGGAAATGTTGACAATAGGGTAAATAGTTATAGAACAAGGGAGCTTAAGCTCAACCACATTCATTCCAATAAGTTTAATGATTTCATATTGACCCAGCCATCATTCCATAAGTTTTGCTGATTGCCATGTTCGACGTAAATTCAAGTGCACAGTTGACAACCAGATCTTTTGTCTGATAGAATAAGTTACCTTAGAGTGGTGCTTGTCTGCCTGAACTTTCATTTGTTTTTGGGATTTTTCTAGATTTTCTCATGCCTCCTTCAAGACTTGCTCAAAATCCTTGGCAAATGACTTAGCTGCCAGAGCTTTAGCGATTGTGGGTTCAATTCCCATACGTGGGGCATGTAATCACATGAGAGTAAACGGGGACTTGCCCATTGCCAAATGCATTCTGTTGTTATAATTAAATTGGGCGAGACTTAGCCATTCGCTCCAATGTGTTTGTGCCTCTGTGCAGAAGAGGCATAAATATTGCTGAAGGTTGCAGTTGACCCTTTCCATTTGTCCATCCATTTGCAGGTGGAAAGTGGTCAACATGCGTAACTTGATCTTCAACATCTTTCCCAAATCTTTTATTACTTGAGTGGCAAACTGGGGGCTGCAGTCTGATAAAATAGAGTTTGGAAGGCTGTAATGCTTCCACACATGATCTCGGTAGAGCTTAGCTGTTCCGAGAGATGTAATATTTTTAGTTGTGGGAATAAATACAACTTCTTTTGAGAATCGATCAACGACCACTAGGATCAAGTCGAATCCCTCAGAGATTGGCAGATCCATAATGAAATCCATGGAGACATCCTGCCATGGGCCATCCAGGATAGGTTTTGGTTTTATTAAACCACTAGGCTGTGTGTTGGACAGTTTCATCCAAGTGCAACATTCACATCAGGAACAATAATCTTTAACCTGGGTGTGGAGACCATCCCAGAAATAATATCAGGAGACTAGCTCCGTTGTCTTGTCTGCTCCACCATGTCCTGCTAAGGTGGAGTCATAATATAATGCAATGATATCCTGACAGAGGCCTTGCTCCTCAGGCATGTAGATTTTTCCTTTTATAGTGATGAGGCTGGTTTCGTCCACTGTGTACCTCAATAGGTTGCCTTCTAGGCTAATTCGTTCTTGAGCGTCCCTGATGCATGGGAGAATCTTTTCTTCTTCTCCCTTAACATTAATGACTTCCATGCGTTGTACACATTCCAGGGGAATGAAGACAATGTCTTTATTGTCATTCTCAATGCTAATAGCATGATCTTCTCTTTAGCTGAGAGTGTTAGCTTTTCCCATGGAAGTTCCTGGTTTTCATACTAGAAGGTAGTCAAATCTAGATAAATATTGTGCCCATCGCGCCTGACATTGATTCAGGTTTTGGCACTTCATAAAGTATTGGAGGTTTGTGTGATTGGTCCAGACCTCAAACTGGAACTTGGCACCTTCAAGGTAATGATGCCATTGCTCTAGAGCAGTGATAATGGCCAGCATTTCCTTGTCAGTGATAGGATAGTTACTTTGCTCCACTGACATACTGTGGGAAGACAAGGCCATCAGATGCTATTTTCCTTCCTTTTCAATAGATAAGACAGCACCTGTCACATAATCCAAAGCATTGCATTCAACCCTGAACTTGCAGTCGTTGTTGGGGTAGGCAAGAATAGGGGCTGTCATGAAACTTTTCTTTAATGTGTCAAACACATGTTGTTCTTTTTGTGTCCAGTGCCATGGATAATCCTTCTTCATCAAGTCATTGAGTGGTCTAGCCACTTGCACATAATCTTTGATAAAACGACAATAGAAGTTGGCCAGCCCTTGGAAGCTTTGTACTCCCTTGATGTTGGTGGGTGTGGGCCATACCATAATAGCTTTAACCTTAGAGGGATCCATCTTGATGCCCTCAGAGGTTATGATCATTCCAAGGAAGTCAACTTCCTTAACCGAAAAGTTACATTTCTCAGGTTTAATAAATAAGTCATTTTCTTCAAGCCTGCAAAGTACTTCCATAATGATTTCATTGTGTTCCTTTTGATTGTCCATTTTGGTGAATATGAGTATGTTGTCAATATATACCACAATTACCACCTGCATATTGGCAAAGATGTCGTTCATTATATTCTGGAACATGGCAGGGGAGTTGCACAATCTGAAGAACATTACGAGGGGTTTGAAGGATCCTCTATGACAAATGAAGGCTGCTTTCTATTCATCACCTTCTTTCATATATATATTGTTGTAATCCCATCATAAGTCCATTTTGGTAAATAATTTAGCTCCCTTTAGTCAATCTATGAGTTGGGAGATAAGAGGGAGTGGATAATTATTTGTGACGGTCCACTCATTTAAATAACGGTAGTCTTGTACCATTCACTGCTTGCTGTCTTTCTTTGGAATGAAGAACATGGGTGACGTTTGTGGGGATTTAGAGTGTCAGATATAACCTTTTCATAATTGTTCGTCAATAAAGGCATTTACCTTGAGGTGTTCAGTTTCTGAAAGAGGGTAGATTTTGCCTTTTTGGGATTTAAATCCTTCCTTCGTGTCAATCCCATGATCCCAGGCCTTTTGTTCAGGCATTCATTCTGAGACTTGTTTGCTAAAGACTTTTAAATACTTATGGTACTGAGGAGGAACCATTTCTTCCATTGTTTTCTCTTTTGGTTTCAGAGGTTCTACTTCCTGGGCTTTGATCTGTTGATAAATGAATGTCATGTTGTTGAGTTCTTGTTTCTCTAGGGTACAGAGAAATACAGGATGGTCAGATAATAAATAACAGGTGCATGGGCAATGTGTCAGTTTGAAAGCACCTGTCTGCCAATCAATCTCAGGGTTATGCTTAGAAAGCCATGTATAGCCCAAAATAAGAGGGTTTTTGCCAAGATCAGTAACTTTGGCTGTAATTCTTTCCCTGTGACCATTATAGTCAATGATTAACTCCGCAGTGTGCATGATGTTTCTGGCAGAGTTCTTGATTCCATCCACATTGAACATGGGTATGGAGGTTGCCAACTGGGTTAGGGGAATTTTCTTTTCTTGTGGCCATAGTCAATCTAGGAATATACCATTTGCTCCAGAATCAAGAAGGGCCTTTGCTTCATGCATTGAATACTTGGAGGTTGAAGTGGAGACCTTAATTTCCAAGTTGATCTCTTGGTGTGGGTATAGAGATCTGATAAGAATTCATTCCAGGGTTTCATAAATAGAGAAAGACATAATATTTTTTCATTTTATAATTGGAATTAAGCACAGATATACACCTGCTGAGCTGAGAAGTCTCAGGCCCCGATTCATTTTCTATAGATAAAGTTAATGATGTGGGAGAAAAAGTCCTATCCTGGGTATTGAAGAACTCATGTTCCTCTTTACCATATTCAACACTAAGTAAACTAAAAGAATTGTTCATATTAAGGTCCATGGCCACATGATTACCTGGATTGATCATGCAGCATTGCCTTTTCCCTTGCACTCCAACTCCAGTACATCTGCGAAGTAGGCCTTCATGGCCTCAAAGTCATCCCTGTACATTTGCTGTATGGCATGTCCTTTCCTTACTGAATCTGATTCAGGTCGACCCCCCTTTGCCACATTTCTTTCATTATGGTCAGATCCTGAATTATTTTCTTCTTCGCCAGTTCAAGTCTGGTGAACCTTGCGACACTGGCTGCAATTTGGGAATGCCCTCCCCCAAGGAAGTGGCACTCCTTGCATTCCTTTCAAGGCTTGGGGTAGTCTTTGACAAGGTGAGGGCCACTGCAGTTGGAGCATTTCCCTTTGTGTACCTTGCCAATGTCCATTGGCTCACCTTGGCTGCCATACATCTTTGCAGCTCCTTCTCAGGAGAAGCCAGCTTGTCCTTGGTTACATGTGTTGTTATGCCAGATGTGCCCCTGGTTGCTGCCCCTTGAGGTGGAGGCCTCCATGAGGTTTCCTTGTTTCTTGATGACTTTTACATAGTCAATGATGGTAGACCTTCTCTTGTTTGTGAAGAAAATCTGTTTCATTATGTCATAGCAGATGTTCTTTTCGAGGAGGTAATACCCAAAGGTATCACTGACTTTGGCTTCCTTATATAAAGCCAACCATTCTGTGAGGAAGGTTTCAATCTGGCAGCTTCCTTGTTCAAAGTGTTGCAGCCTCTGTTTGGCAATGTCTTCACCATTGCCAGATTTAAACCTTTCCATCAAGGTTTTTTCGAGTGTGGCCATTTCAGGCCATGCGTGACATGAGCCTTTCATAAGGCTTCAGAGTTGGATGTGTGACCAGATGGTAGCACAGTTTTTGTCTTGTCTATCTTTAACGCCGAGATAGGTAAGAATTGCCATTGTCTTTTCCTTGTTGGAAGGGAATCCTTTCTCATTGATGATTAGATAAAGGGACATCTTAGTTCACCAGTTGTCAAACTTATTATAGGACCCATTGTACATTCCAGGGTTTGGAACTATCTCAACCTTCTTAGTTATTTGTGTTTCTAAGGTGACAGTGAGTACCTCCATTTGTTTCCTGAGGTTTTGGAGTTCTCCTTGAAGGGACATAATGAGGGTTTTGATTTGGTTGAGACAGTCTTCCTCCATTGTGGTTGATTATTGTTTTTGGGGTTTGGGAAGGGCGGCGTAAAAGATGAGAGGGGCAGAGAACTCAGGAATAACAGGGAGAAGGAATTGTGCATGAGAGATCATTTGACCAATTATGTAGAAAGTCATCATATGGGCTACCATCTGCCCAAGGTTGGATTTCTGAGTTAATAAACATAAGGAGGGTCTTAGCTCCTTCTGCTGATCCTGCTCGCATAGACATAAGAGCTGAAAAAAGAACTCTAGTTCGGGAGGACAAATTCACTTCGCCAAACTATAAACGTACAAGGCAATAGCCCACTTGTCATGTATGAAACACAGTGAGCATGCCTCCATACTGGGAAGAGAAGGTTAACGCTCTGCACATGACATCACAGGTAATCATGCGAACCTGCCTTGTGTAGCATTGACGAGGGTACGGATGGTTAGACACTCAATTGACAACGGGGGCTAGTGTACTATGCCCAGTAGCAATGTTATTCTTATTAATGGTGGACAACCATATAGACAAATATTTGCTCAGTATTCTACGACTCAGTTCTGTTCTGAGAGAGACTGGCATAGGAGATGTGGAAGATGGTAAAAAGATGGTAACAAGGTAGTGAGATGATAGTCAAGTTCTAATGTTGGCGACCCTAACCAAATAATGACTAGATCGTTACCACTAGATACTGACTTAGAGACAAGAATGGGTAGGGGAATCCCAACAAGAACTTGACTGAAGTTCTTGGGGTGTTTATTGACTACTACTTATACTACAACATGGAGTGCATGGACCAACAGGCTGTGAGAGAGTAATTACAGATGTGGATATAGTAAAGACAGTAATTAAATAAACATGAAAGCAGTGCAGCTTCTAAGAAGCTCAGAAATGGAAGAGAAGTGTATGGAGATGAATGTGGGAAAAAGAACCCTCAGGGTCTTCAGGGTCAACAGAGATTAAATACACATGCCCAGGAATCACACAGCAGATCTCAACAGGGCCATTCTGCAAAGAAGGGCACACAGCAGCTGCATTACTCTAAGTCAGAACATCATGTGATCTTACCTCGTGATCTGTTAACTTAGAGGTTCGTAAAAGAAAAAGAAAATAGATATTGTAACAGAAGCTGCACTCTCCATCTCTACCACTATTCCAGATGCACTTAGCATTTTCACCAGTCACCATGGCAGCCCTTTGGCTATTCCTAGATTCTTGGGCTTTTTGGCCTGTGGACCCAATACCCCCAAGAATATCCTGTTGCCTCTGGGTAACTCCACCCCCACTTCCTCTTCTTGAATCATTAAGCTTCCAGACAAAGACCAAACTGAAGAACCCACAGACCTCTTCCATGGTCCCAGAGGTCTCTCTGGAAGTTGCCCAGGTGATCATCCAGGCTTGTCTGAAGATGACATGCTACTGGATCTTGATATTGTGGACTCTAATAATGAAGAACTCCCCCACAGTGACCTGCAGCAAAATGATTGCATGCAAGATCAGGAGTATATTACCCCAAAGCCCCATTAAATCAACCCCTTCTTACCATCCAAATCTTTCATTATTCTAGGGCTAGATGACCCTTGATATGACATATCATCTCTCCAAGTTTCATAATATTTCTTCCAGAGTCCAAAGAAATATGAATATTTTTTCTCTAAACCCAATCTCTACTACTATTAAGTGTATAGTACAAAAAGTGTACAAAGACTAGCTTAGCAGTACCATCCAAGAAATTCCTAGACTCAATTAGGAAAGTGCATAGCTAGCTTAATTCAGCTTGACCCAGTTTAGCTTAGTTTGACTCAGCTTGGCTTAGCAAGGTCTAGAAGTCCTGGAATATTCTAGAATGTTCAAGCTTGCATAACTCAGTATGGCTTGGCATTACTAAGCAGCCTTTGATTGGCTAGCCAAGCCTTTGTAAATATCTATAAAAGGAGAGCCTTTTAGGCCACTAAAAAGCAGGAAGCAAGAAGTAACCTCAGAGAAAGTACCCTCATAATTGAGCCATTCTCACCACTTGGAGTATCTTACTCAGGCAACCCACAGAGGACCTCGAGCAGGACCCCAGGCATAGTTTAGCACTGCTAAATTAGTTGTTAGGAGCAAAAGACTTGTATCCAAGAGTGAACAAGTGAAATAGGATATCTTTTGGGGGAAAACCCTAATCAGGGCAACAAAAGGGAACAGATCCCCATACCAGCTTTCTTCAAGTTGTTTTAAATTGACCATATCTCCACAGCATGTGGTCTGGATCACATGACCCAGGGAGATCTTCTGTAGCAAGGAGTGAGTACTATATTTGGCTCCACCAAAGCTAAATGGAATTCCCACACTATTTGGCAGTGCACTTTACACACCACATTTAGAGCCAACATGGAAAGGGTTTTTGAGGTCACTGTATAGTCTATTAAACCTGGCATGACCACCCCAGAGCTCATGTGCTTTGGTGATAGCCATTATTGCCACATTATTTTCAGGCTCAGGTCTTATATAGCTGACTATGAGAAGCAGGTACTACTGTTATGCATTGTCCATGGGTAGTGTCCAAAGTAACTCAGTTTATTTTATAGTTACTCTGGGTCTTATCAGTCTCTATGTAGATTCCTTGCTCATCAATGTAGCCTTGATGAAGATGTACTTTTTTGATGTCACAACCATATAGAAATGCTTGCAAGTTCATTTTCACCAATGAACCTATGGGATAAATATGGCATTGTGAACCAACTTATCACATGTGCTATCTTGGTCAGTTCAAATATATAGCTAATCATTCCATAGCTATGTACCAATGATTTCTCTCATGCCAATATCAACAAGTTACTCTCTCCAGATTTACTATACCAAATCATTAAAGGCATATTCAAAAACCATTTATATGGAGAAGCCCCTGGTATTCTGGATAATATTGATCAGAGGCCCAAGTCAGTTCATTAATAACTATGTCATATTGACCAACTCTGATATGTCAGGGCAGACCCATAGAGTTACCCCATTCTTGGGACTTAGGCAGTTTCCTCAAGGGCATCACTTCAAGCAGTGAATGGGCAATAACTCCAAAGCATTAATGAAGATATGTTACTCTTACACTGCTACATACTCAATCACTAACTTCTTGAATGATTCAATAGACATACATCTCTGCTATTGAAAGGTACATGCCATAGGTCATAATCTGTACTTTCTAAACTTTTCTTGAGTTCTGTTATCTTGTACAATGCAATGTAATCACAGACCAGACTGTCATTGAGATACATAAAGCCTTGGATCCATTTCATCAATTCCATGAAGTATTCCACCCTGATATTGTGACATCATTTAGCTTTCCATAACAGCACTCCATGAAACATTACCTGGACATGATATAACTCTGTAGAGCATCCAATAGTTTGTGCTCATCTATTACTGAGTCAAAACACATCAAAGCTGTCAAGCAACCCTATCACTTTTTTCAATTACCACAATGTGCTTGGTTATATGCTTCTTATGAACTAGTGATTAGACAAGTTGACCAGATACTGCATGGAGACAGGATGTTTTCTGGCACATATGTATCAGATGTGTTAATAAATGGCAAGGCCAATCAAGTTGGACCCAACCCTCAGGGATCTGAACAGAATCTTGCAGGTAAAAATAAAAGCAAGGGAAACTCTGAGCTAGCCAATGTCCAGATGAGTATTGAAGCACACATTGAACTCACACACATGCCTCATAAGTAGGGTGGTAATAGTTAAGTAGATACAAATACATGTATAACACAGAACAGAAATGAGCAAGTATAGTCTCAGAGCTTTATAACAAGCTTGGAATACTATAGCTTCAAGATATGATTCAATGTTTTCTATGCCACATGATAAATCCAAACAATTTCTACACCTTGGCAGATGTATCCCTAGAAGAAAGTCTGCTGTACAATTACAAGGTTAAAGTTTTTAATTCTGCTTGTGTAACTTTCTATATCCCTAGTGACATTGGTGGAATTTATGGGATGAAACTTGAAATTATCTACTCTAACTGCTCATAAAGGAATGGACTAGCATGGCAAGATTATGTCACAGACCCAGCATTTCCTGGCATGCAAGGGCTTGATGTTATCCGCATTCTTACATTCTTTTCATTTGTCCATCTAGGAGCTTTCTACCTATATGCTGTTGTTTACTGGTTCATGCATAGAAATAAGCCTGACAAGGACACTGGCATGTAGACCATTCATCCTGGCTTTAATCCATAATATCAGCTCAATATTTGTGTCATATATCTGGATACAATGTATCACAGTGCCCATCTTATTTGTATATACTTATCAATAGTCAAGAGATCCTGAATGACCTTCATCCCCATTACTTGTATGACAAGTTCTTTGTATACTATGTTAATAAATATCCTAACCACCATGCTTTCAAGATCTCCTCATAATACTCCTTATGCTATGCATTACCACTGCCAAAGTAGTTTGTTATCATTGTGTCTCTTGTGGTATATGTACTGTACTTAATTTTACTTGTATACTGAACCATACTTAAACATTTAAATAATCCTCAGAACACTTGTGATAATGATGTGGTCTAAAGGAGAAATCACTTATGTTGCTTAATACTACTGGCATCACTTGGCTACTTGATAAGAATAATGAAGTGCTGTCAACAAGATTAAGTAATGTGTAGATTTGCTAATGAAAGCAGCACAGCTTCTTAAGAATACTCAGTATTTATATGATACTCTAGATAGTTTAGTGAGTATGTGGCTTCAACAGCTTGTCCAAACATTAATCCTCAACTTACAGGGGAAAACAAACAACTTGGTGCATCCTGCCCTCAAGCGGATTTACCCTTTTTACTTTTATAGTCTGAGTGAGAAGGTACTGTGTCAATTTCTGGATTTCCAGATATATGTTCCTGACAAATTACTACTTCTCATTGTGGCAATGGTATATTCATTTCAGAATTTATTATATTCCAGCTGACTAGAACCTAATTCTAGCTTCAGTTCATCCTGGAAAATTTTGCAAATCATGGATTCAACAAGCATGTGACCCTTAATGCAAAACAAGTTGAAGATTATTACAATAATTTATATCAGCTTCTAAACCAAGGTGCAGCCAATGTATATAATGGTCTAAAATTGAACAAGATACTGTAGTAGTGGGTAATAATCAGCATGTAAATACCCCTCCCTTTCCTGAACATACAGTGGCTCAAAAAAGTGTTCCAATATTTGGCTATTTTGAAAAGACTAAACATTTGCAGGACAACCAAAAGGTATTAGCTCTAACTCTTGCTGGCTCATTAATAGCCCTAACCCTCTTCCTAAAGATGAGCCCTTAGTCATGTGATTTGGTTGTCATGGCACTGAGTCATAACTATATTAAAATGATATGTCATTGGGACACTTATTTGACCCTGATATTATTAACTATTATTTAGTAAATAACATATGGTTCTGATGAATACTGTGCTTCAACCCTGTCTGATTATCTCACTTACATAATTCTAAATAATATAAACAGCAGAGATACCATCCAGCTAACCCTACTTCATTATGAAATCCATTCCCTTCTCTGCTAGAGCCAATGTTCTTTTTCTCTCTGAATCTGGCCTTTCTACTAGGCAAATATTCTCCCTAACTGGTCTGGGGAAATCTACTGTGGCCAGGGCCATCAAAGAGATTCACCCAGGCAAGGAAAACATCAAATTAGAATGTCCTTGCAAACTTTCTTCTACTGATAAAAGAAGAATTGTCTCTAGTATCATCTCCGGCAAAGTTAAAAATGCTGTCCAGGCCACCTATCTCATCAATTCTGCCCTCTTCTCTCCTGTCTCTGCTAAAACTGTTAGGAATGTGCCCAAGTCTGCATCTCTCAAGGCTATAGTCAAAAAAAAGAAGTCACTCTTGTCTGTGAAGCATAGGCAATATAGGCAAGTCTTTGCTCTCAAGCACCAACACTGGACTGTGGAGGACTGGACTAGGGTCATTTGGTCAGATGAAACCAAGATCAACAGGATTGGGTCAGATGGAGGCAGAATGTGTGGAAATTGGCAGGAAAGCCTTTACAAGACAAGAAAGTCCAGGGAATAGTAAAGTTTGAAAGAGGTTCCTTGATGGTTTGGGGATGCATGAGTTGGAATGGAGTGGGGATTCTTGCAGAGGTTGAAGGGAGGATGAATGCTGAGCAATATGTCTCCATTTTGGAGGATTATCTGCTTTCTACCATGGAAAATTCTCAAATTCCTAAGGAAAGCATTATCTTTCAATAAGATAATGACCCCAAGCATACCTCTAAAAGAGCCAAGGAGTGGCTGGCATCTCAAGGGATCAAGGTGCTTGATTGGC
>JBBPRD010000363.1:0-14403 GCA_038092855.1 Boletus piedmontensis
CACCCCTCGTCCCCTCCACGCCGCCCCAGACGTCCTCCCCCTCCTCCTCGACGTCTCCGCCTCACTCACCTCCACCGTCCTCTCTCTCCCCACCTTCTAGGCGCTCGTACGAGCGATGGCGCGCAGGCCTACTTCTTCCACCGGTGGGTCGCGCCCCTTCACCTCCTCCGGCCTTCGTCAGCCCACATCCCCCGTCGCGTTCGACAATGGCCACTACCCCTACGACAACACCTACTTGGAGGAAGACGAGGAAGACGAGAGCGACGCCGAGGACCTCTTTGCATTTCTCCCACCTTCGACCGCAGATCAACAGAGAGACGCACAGAAGCACTCTCAGGAGCTTCTCCACAGCACACCCCCATATCACCAGCTCTTTGCCAATGGCCTACTCCCGGATGTCCCTTCCGTCACATACCCATCCCCGACCTTCGATCCTTACGCCCGCTTCCCTGCTGATGCAGCTGGTCCTTCCAGTCTTTTCTCCCCTCCCATATCGAACGTGCCCGTCGAGAGCCCCCCTTCCACTATTTCCCAGCATGCCGGGAGCGATCCGTATCGTATGCGAACGCTCAGCTCCGCCCGCCCTCCAACATCAGATACAAGACCTTCTAGAACCAGCGCTATCAGTTCACGGGAAATACATGTAGACCTTCCCTCTAGTTCTCCAGAGAAGACACTCGAATTCGACCCCCATTCTTCCCGCCGAAAACGCATCTTGTCTTCTACTATAGCTGATGACACCGCGACCCTCGAGCTCACACCGAGCATGTTGGAAGAAGATAGTCGTGACGGTTCCATCAAGTACGTTGCCTCATCACCATCCTTCTCTCTCCACTCACAATCATACCTAGGATGGAGTTTGACTTTGACGCGGTAAACGAAGAGGACAGCCCTTTCCCAGAAGTCCGCGCATCCGTCTCCAACATCGATGACCCAGAAATGCCAGTAATGACCTTGCGTATGTGGGTCATAGGTCTAGTACTCTGCATGATCGCCGGGTCAGTCCATTCCCCATCTATTTTAGCCGTTTCTTAATTTTCGCAGATCATTGAATGTCTTCTTCAACTTCCGACAACCGGCCCCGAGTGTCTCGCCCCTTGCGCTTCTCATCATAAGTTATCCCATGGGCAAATTCTTCGCCTTCGTACTCCCAATCACTACTTATCGACTCCCTCGATGGCTAGGCGGGCTAGAATTCTCGTTGAACCCCGGCCCCTGGAATATTAAAGAGCATGTCCTCGTCTTCATCATGGCAAACGTGGCTATTGGCCCGCCATATGCTATCAATGCCATCGTCGTAGCCCAGATGAACTACCACATCTCCGTTGGTTATTGGTTCAGTGTCCTCTTGGTCGTTGCCACGCAGCTCACAGGCTTTGGTCTTGCTGGTCTGTGCAGACGATTCTTGGTATGGCCCGCTGGCATGGTTTGGCCTCAAAATCTCGTGACGTGCACTCTATTGAACACTCTACATGCGGAGGATGATGAAGTACCCGGAGGCATTACTCGTTATAGATATTTCCTCCTGGTCTTGGCTGGTTCTTTTTTCTTCTTCTTCATTCCCGGTGAGCAGTTGTTCCCTTGTGATCTCAAGAAATACTCATACTTTTGTCAGGATACCTCTTCCAGGCCCTTTCTGTGTTCTCGTGGCTGTGCTGGATATTCCCAAACAACGTTCCAGTCAACCAGCTGTTTGGTGTAAGCTCCGGGTTAGGGATGAGCGTCCTCACTTTCGACTGGTCCCAGATAGCATGGATTGGCAGCCCACTGATGTGTCCATGGTGGGCCGAAGCACACATATTCTTCGGCTTCGTGCTTTTCTTCTGGATCGTCACGCCTTTGATGTATTACACAAACGTACTGGCTCTTTCTTCATCGGAATCTGTCACGTTAACACTTTGTTCACAGACTTGGGACCTCGCATATTTCCCCATCAACGACGATAACCCATACGACCGCTTTGGGCAATACTACAATGTCTCCCGCGTATTAGACACCTCGGATCGTTTCAACGTCACGGCATACAATGAATATTCCCCACTATATCTGCCAGCAACTTATGCCATGACCTACCTCCTTGCGTTCGCGCTGTCAACCTGTGCGCTAGTCCACACTGCCTTGTACCATGGTCGTAGTGTGATAAATGGGATGAAGAGGATCCGCGTGGAACCGGATGATATCCACGCAAAATTGATGCGCAACTACCCAGAGGTGCCGGATTGGTGGTACGTTGTGTTTTTCGTTGGATTTTTCCTCATGATGGTGCTCATCGTCGAGGTACGTACATACGAGTACGGTTGTCCCGCTCCTTTGTTCCTTATTCTCTCGTCTCAGGTATGGCACACGTCTGTGCCTGTGTGGGCTCTGTTGTTATCCGCTTTTTTGCCAGTGCTATACGTGCTACCTTCAGGTTTCATCTACGCAATGACCGGCCAAGGGGTAAGAGTTTTTTTTTTTTTTTTGACACCACTCTGAAGTCTATTGAATTCCCTAGATCTCGTTGAACCTGTTGGCTCAAATTATTCCGGGTACGCTCTTGGCAGGTAACCCGATTGCAAACATGGTGTGTACATGTGGTCAAAACATATTCGCTCGCTTTTACTGATAGTCCTCGTAGATCTTCAAGGCTTACGCGGTGCAGACGTTGTTGGAGGCAACTTCGTTTGTTCAAGACTTGAAACTGGGTCATTACATCAAAGTACCTCCACGATCGACGTTCCTGGGTACGACATGTTGCGTTTTTCCAGCGAACCACGGGTCGGTCTGACGATATACAACAGTACAGAGTGTTGGGACACTTTTTGCTTCGTTCGTGCAAGTTGGCGTGAAGCAATGGCTGTTTAACAATGTCAAGGATATCTGCTCTCCAACTCAACAAAGTTCCCTCACCTGCCCACACAATCAAGTGTTTTTCACGGCATCGGCAATTTGGTATGTACGATTACTGTTCTCCCGACGGTGTGCTTACCCCGCTCGTTGAAGGGGCCTCATCGGGCCTACACGGCAGTTTGGTCCCGGCTCACTGTACCAGCCTACGTTGTATGCAATCATCATCGGTGCCATTCTGCCTCTCCCTTTCTGGCTCTGGCAACGGCGGTATCCCAATTCTTGGGTCAAATTTGTGAGCACCCCGGTGGTTCTTAGCGGGGTGTCGTATATACCACCTGCCGGTGGTATCAATTATTCCGCGTGGTTCGCGACCGGGTTTGTATTTCAGTACCTCGTGCGAAAGCGGAACTTTGCCTGGTGGAGCAAGTTCAATTACGTTACTAGCGCCGCTTTAGATAGCGGTAAGCTCATTCCTTCCATCGGTACCAATGCGTGTCCTGACAACATTTTAGGCACTGTTCTGTCAGCCATTGTAATTTTCTTCACTCTGGCGGTGAGTGTAACGACCAAACTCTTTCATTGGGACGACTCACTGTGCACGTTTTCGCAGTTCCCAGAAGGCGGCGTCTATGTTAATTGGTGGGGAAACAGTGTTTTTCAGAACAGTACGTGTCTCGTGTTTTCCTACGTGTCATGGTGCCAACGAACCTTGGACAGCCGCAGATTGGAATCGTGTGGCGCTGAAAGCAACACCCCCGGGGGGCATTCCATTATCTTAATGTACTTAGCAAACATCTGCATCAATATCATCACGTCATCTAGTATCCTTCCCTTTGACCACCGCCGTCTTAAAATTATGCTAACTCACTGTATGGACCAATATTTGGTCAGGTGCTTGCTTTTCCACTCCAGGCATATCTGCTCCCTCCCCCCCGTATCCAAAGCAGCACTTGCGCTGCTGGCAAGTGTCACCCGTCATGTGAGTTATCCAAATGGTCGGACGCTTTCGCGTGACTCGAAGCAAAAGTACTTGTTCCCATGAGTGAATTTAGCACGTCACGCAACGTCGCGTGATTCCGAAGGAGAGCAATCTAAATACAATCTACCATGGACGCCACACAACGAGGTGAACGCCATCGCGTGGACCAACCATGATGCATGATTAATGACTTGGTTGTCCAGCACAAATAGCTCAGGTAAACCTCGCGACGTCGAGTACTTTATTTCCGTTGACATCGGTCCTTTTCTTTTTCGCCCCTTACTTTCTTCATTCCTCTGAGGAAAAAAAGAAAAAAAAAACCGACATTCCAGTGACCAGTGCAATGAAAAAAAAAATACATGTGGGATACAGCCACGTCGGACACGTCTAACGGCGTGTATATATGACAACGACAACGAGGAAGGGATATCGTATACGTGTCTCTGTGGAGATGGCATGTGCTGGACTGGCGATCATTATCATCCCCTTCCTCTACCTCGGGCTCCACGAGGACCTGTGCCTCGGGTATTGCCGCGCCCTGGAAAGGAGGGAGGTAATGGTAATATGTATGTGAGAAAGGCGCACTAAAAATGGTGGTGGGGGGAGGGTATGAACCTACCTCTTGTTGGTGCTCCGCGTCCGCCTGGGTAGTAGTGAACGGTTCGGTGGGTGGGCAAAAAATAAGAACGTGGAGCGTTGATGGTGTGTGGTCGTTGGAATGAACAAGTAATGGGCGACGGGTGGTGGGTGATGGGTGATGGGAAGAAGGGACGCCGTGGAGGATTCCGATTGCACAACCAGAAAAAAAAAAACCCCCCCGTGAGCGGGTGGAAAAAAAAAGAAAAAAAGGAACCCAGGGATAGGGGGGCGGTACCTCTAGGACCGGGACCTGCGCCTCTTGCACTCCGCCCGGCTTCACGTGCCCGCGTTTGTTCTTCCTTGACCGCGTCCAGGAGGGTATCCGGTACGCGCAAGTATTTTATCTGTTCGATCGACAAACAATCCACGTTGTAGCATGATCCGTGCCCGTTCGGAAACCATCCACACATCCACAGACACGCATGCATGCAAACGGTCGGGTTGTCGGGCCCAAGTCAACGCAAAGATATGAGATCGCATGATCATTCGTTCGTTTGTCGAAAACCAAGACAAGGGGGCGGATAAGAGGCTTACTCACCGTACTACCACGAATGTAACACTCCTTGAGCTTCCAGAATCGATCACCGTCTGCGCTCGTCTGATACACTTCGCGTAGGGTGATGTTCATAAAGTTGTCGCAGTTGACGAGATGGCCGTTGAACGTCTCGCCGTTTTTGAGTTCTACGAGCTTGAGGGGGTGAATGTATTGTCAGTGAATCTTTTTCTTTTTTTTTCTTTTTTCTTTTTACTTCTTGGAAATGCGTCGCGCGATCGGGTTGGTTTCTGAAGGGGATACTCACCATGGGTTTGTTTTGGGCTGCGGTTAGTAGTGATAGTGGTAGCTGTGGAAAGGTTTGATGAGGAGCGAGGAGAGAATGGGGTGGTCGTGCGTTACCATTGTGACCGGCGATAGAGTCGTCCGCAACGTTCTGCTCGTCGATTGTGCTGATATGTGAGAGGAGTGTATTCAATTGGGCTCACTCCTCGTGTCTGTGTGGCAGTGCAACGATGACCAAAGAATGTCCATTAATCGACTTCAGTACTTTGATACAGAGATACATTGAAATATAAATCAGACAGTGAGCTTGATAGACGGAATAATAGTCCTCAAGATGACATATCCCTCGTTTCCAGAATTGCTTCCATCGCTCTCCACCCACCTCAACTCTCCTTCCATCCGTCCGGCTGCATCGTGATGCGATACGACTCGATGACGCCCTTTCCCTGCGGGGTCCTCCACATCGCGTTGCGATACGAGCCTATTTCCTAACATGGTTTGAAGAGAATACATACCCTCAAAGGCACTGTCAAGCTCGACTTCGATGCCGCCTACAGTCGTTTCAGCATGGCATCGCAAGACGGCGTCAACAGGGCTGTGAGTGAACTTTAATCCAATTTCCCCGTTGCGCGTCTCCACATCGACCTCAAACTCGCCACCTATCAACGCTTCCGAGCTGAGCGAAACCTCTGCGTCGATCTGGCTAAAATCTAAAGTTCAATTTCTTGACCGTGCTGGGACACAGAACGAAAACCGCGTACCCGTTGAGCGTGTGTATGGTGAGGTTGGAGGGATCCGCGCCTTCGCGATGTAGCAAGTTCACTGTCGGTGCGATGCGGCCGTTCAGAGTGTGCAAGTCGAGGGAGGATCGGGCGTTGAAATGACCCTCGATCTCGCCATTCAGCGACGAGAATGCGCCGACTTCAGATGTGATAGACTAGATAACAAAGTCAGAGAACGAGCAAACATTGATCATCGCACTCCTTGCCTGGACACTCAGCCTGCCGTTGGCAGACATGAGAGAGATCCTGTCGAATAGGACAGATTCCTGCAGGTCTGCTACGTTTTGACTGTAGTTTGGCATCTCGGTCTCAAATCCCTTCACTGACAAGGGACCCTCGTTTCCTGCGGGTAGGGTAAGAGTAACGTCGAACTGGAGCTGATCTTCGGGATCGTGGTGGTGAGGTGGGTGATGCGGCTTCCAATGGGTCTAGAGAGTCCGGTTAACAATGGGTTGACAAAATCAACTGATGATAACGAACAAAAATGCCAACGCCATATTCTCTCTCTGCCCTTTCCAGGTGACAGACAGCAGCACGTTCGAGTGCTTCGTCATCGTAATAAGCAACTCGGACGCGGACGTCCACCGTATCGACGACTTCCGTAGATTGCTCGATGTTAACCAGACCCTGCTGGAACGCACCCCGAGAGATAAGATAGAGAGCGTCTGAATCCAGTGGGAGGGAGAAAGTGGTCTCAGCGCCATAAGGATACTCTAATCCCCAGGACGGATGATCGTAATAAGTCGTCCAATTAGTACTGTCCACGCATCGGACGAAGTCTTCGTCTGGTGGTGGTGGGGATCCCATTCTGTCGCCTGCCCAATGCTGCGGATGATATCAGTTACATCTTTGATTAAACCAAGCACAGTAACTACACACCCATGCGTGATATGGTTGGCTGAGGGCGCGTTTTCCGTATGAAAACGCGAGCCAGGTCAATGCCACGGTGCCGAAGATGATCCAGGGATGCTTGAAAAAGAATCGACGACGACCACGGCATCGCGCAGGTTGTACGGAGCACGAATGGCATGCTTCCGAGTGCAAGGGCTGGGTTTGAGGACAGCCTTTCTCAAGGCTGTCGGGTGCATCAGAGTAGGTTCCGGCTTTGAATGGGTCCATGGGGGCGCAGACGATCAGGAATGACGCCTGATATATAATGAGCTGGTGCACAGCTGCCTCGACAAGCCCATGCCGCAGTAGTCTCCCCAAACGAGATCGAAACACACAGTCAGAAGGCACTGGTTCCGATACCGCAGTCACGCAACCAGTGACATCCTGCGGCGCAGTCGCGCGGGAGCGGGCGAGGCGGCTAGACTGACCGCACTTGTCTTTCGGTCAGCTTAGATTTTTCTGCTTTCTACGAGATGATCGCGCACTTGAGGTCAATGGGGATTACTTGGCAACTTCCGCAGTAGGTGCTGTGAAGCAGTTCCACATGGTAGATTCGTCGTCATATCAATTGCGATGATAAGGGCACGTGATAGGACGAGATTGAACACAGTCCTGAGTCCATTATACGTCGACTATTCGTGTCTCAGTGGCTCAGAGAGAGGGAGCGTGAGATTTGCGAATCGGAAAAAGCTCTATCGATGATGCTTCGACTGGGCTCCAGGTTGCGGGTAGTAAGATTGGGAGACTTGCTTGCACCGAGAGCATTGAACTCTCCGTCACGTTCGTGTGCTGGCAGGCACTGAGTCGGTTCAATTGATGGGTATATCGTTGATATTTGATGTGGGAAGGGATATCAATCAGTCTGCGTTTTAATATCGCCAGTGAGACCGCTCATGTGCGCCAGTATGTAAGCTTGAAGTTGAGGATTGACGTGTTTGGCCAGGTGGCACTGCTGTGTGATAAAGAACCTCTGTTTAGCAAACATTGGTGAACTAAAACGTACTGGCCGACACTGTAGCCGTGGTCTGACCCGTTCGCACGTATCGTTGTAAGTTACTAGCTGGAGCCTTCTAAAATTTGCTATGGTGGCTACCATCACGCTGAACTCAGACACATATATAGGTGGCACAGCACCGCAACCATCTTTACTCATCGTGTGTGGTGGGTCCTTTCCATCCTGGCCTCTCTGCCGTCATCCATACAGGTTTTCCGCCTCATCATCGCCTCCTCCCTTTCTTCGCCGTGGTTTCAACACAAAGAACGGGCATCGCGGGGAAATCATTCACGGCAGCGGGTGCCAGGGACGTGCGCCGCCACCTTGATGATGTGATGTGATCAATGCCCGTCCACGAGGTGCTGGGAAGATACGATCAACAGGTATATAATAATCCCTGTTCTTTTGAATGGCACCCATTAACCCCATCCTTTCAACCTCCGAACTTGAAAGATTCGTCACCGGCATCGCAGAGTGCCCACCTCCTCTTGCAAGTCTCGAGAGTCTCGAGGACTCCTAATACTGCATATACATCAACGTCATGGCCTCCGCTCTACAAGCTCTCATGACGGGCATCATACAAGATGACTACGTGACCAGTATGTCCTTCATAGTTCCATTGGATCAATCTCATAGAACACCACAGTTGCTGTCATCACTGCTGTTGCGTATGATTATAGTAAGTAATAAAGCCTGCATACATTCCTTCACGGTGGACTAACTCCGATACTGCCAGTCCTCACATTTTCAAATGAGGTATTATGCTGCATACTCTGGTATCATCCACGAAGCTTTCTCTGATTGACAATCTGAGCAGGTAGAATACATTTGGGTCAGTGTCGTTAACATTCTTTCGACTGGATGATATTTCTGATGCAACCACAGAACAAACCATGGTCATGGGTGTCCACGATGTTCCTTCTTGTAGGTATCCTCTTTCCTGCAGTACTTTCGTGGAGTGCAATAAGCTAAACACTGTCACAGATTCGTTATTTTGGCCTTTGCACTTTCATGTATGTCTCTGGCTGCTGTCGCAGATATTATGCCCAATGTCAATTCTAACTTGCGATACCAGAATCGAGGCCTCCAGTAGGTTACATACTGTATTTGAATTCACTCGGCTGACTCACCCGACCAAAAGTTGGAAGTACATTCGCGCTCATCTCTTCAAAGGTGATGCATCATGTGCTGCTGATTGCTTACAGAGTGTACTCAAATACCTGTAGATGTATGTGTTCGCTTTTCACTCATTGTTGCAGTCCTGAACATATTTGAACAGCTGTAAGCACATCCACCTATGATTACTATATCCACTCTCCTCAGGATCATTCTAAGGCTTTCCAATGCTCCTCATTGCTGAATGGACCTTCTTTATTTTCGGGTGTGCAGCAGATCGTGAGCTTTTGCATCGTTTATGTTTTCGTGAGGAAAAGTCTAAAGGTGACTGTAGTCATGATGATCCTCCGTGTGTGGGTACTGTATAATCGGTCGAAGATAGTCCTTGGCACCCTTATCATGATTTACATCATGACAAATGCTCTTAATTGTGCCGTGGTGATTTTCTATGATATCCCGGCACACCTAACGGGTATGTAAAGTCTGACTTCATCTCCTACATAGTACCATACTAACCAGCCTGTCGCCCCCCACGGCCATCACATCATGTAGTGGATATCATCCAAGTACTAGATCTCTCTTTTTGCGTTCCAAGAATTACTACACCCACTTTGAATATTATATCATCCGTCCTTCAGCTTACTCTTGGTACAGCAATGTGCACCTTGGTGATCGCCCAATCCATAAAGCAATCGATTCGAATGTACAAAGCGACGAAGCAATGGAAACCCACCCGTTACGTGGAACTATTTGTCAGGGAAGGCATCCTGTACTTTCTTGCGTATGTCCTCCCCTCTTCCGTCCCAGAAGGCAAATCAGACAGAGCTAACGGCGACTTCTTCTAATAGTATCCAGTTCGAAAACCTCTTCATGGTACTCTATGTCTCGGGAAACCTTCCAACAACTGGGTGGGGGTGGATATTGGCGACCATCCTGGAGTTTGTTCCTGTATGCACTTTAATCCCACGATTCATGTTGAACATGCGGGAGCTGTATGCTCGCGATGTTCAAGGCAACCATGCAAGTGGGATCGACACTGCGTTTGGCTTGTCATCTCTACCTGACAGCAATGCTGCTGGGACCGATATCGTGTTCGCGGACGTCTGGCAGGATCAGAATGAAAGGATAGAGTATGTCGAAGAGATTTCGATGGAGGAAAGGAGGCGGGATACAAGTGTTGTGTGAAGATGTACGGTGTACGCCTTCCTGCAACTCTAGCCCATTTACCACTGGTGCTGTTGTATATTACGGCGCTTCGAACTTTGACTCGAATGTGTAGTCTGACGTCCCGGGGACGCATTGTTTTGCACGAATGGATTTAATTATTTTAAGTCCCGCGGATCGAAGTAGTGTACTAACCGACTCGATCGTTGGAATATTTTCTCAGTGAACACTTTGAATTAGTTTCTCTGAGGATATACCTGATTTTGTTTGCCTTTGCGTGGCCTGAGGTTACTATCGGCAGACTTGCAATAGCATAAGGAATCCATTGTGCATCGCTCGTTGAACAACGCGAGGGCCCCACATGAAGAACCGAGATATAAGTGTTCAAGCAGTGCGTCCGAACGGGCATAACAGTTCTGCTTGGCCCGAATGGTCGAGACAATAGCCGTGGTTTTTGCACAGCCGCCATACAAGAGTCACGAGCGACCGAATCAGACATCCCTTTGTCGCGAACTTGTGCGATGGTACAGACGGGATCTGCAAGGGGAATCAAGTCAGGGCAAGTCAGCGACAACAACGGAGTGCACCCGCAGGAAAATACCGTCGAACTTCCTCCAGATGATGGCATCCCACCGCCAGCCAAGAGACGCCGACGAGAAGGTATACAGGCACTAAAGAATTCGCGCCGAGAAAAGTCTGGCGACTTATTCCAATTGAATCTCGACGTATTGTATCTCGTACGCGTGTTTTCCTTTCGCCTTTTTTCTTCTGGCCTCCTTGCTGAAGTGGTGTGGCGATGATAGATTTGCGCATCTTTGCATCCTCCGGACCTCTTGAACCTTGCGCGCTCGTGCAAGTCTTTCCGAAGGCTCTTGATGTCCAAATCATCAGCATTCATCTGGAGGGCGGCTCGCCGCCAAGTCGACGGTATGCCTGACTGCCCAGTTAACTTGAGCGAACCGGCGTACGCGAATCTCGCGTTTTCTGCCCGTTGTCACGTATGTACAAGTTAGTCTGATGTTTGGAGACACTCAGATATGACACAGGTCTGTGGAAAATACACGGCCGTCGTTCACTGGTACATACGCCGGAGATATTGTCCAGACTGCAGAGTCGAACGGTGAGATTCTCTAGATGTTGCACCAGACGAAATCAGGCTTCGCACTGCCCTTACGTCATTCACCGTTTGAGCTTCTTCACTCGCGAAGCTATCCTATTACAAAAAAGTCTGCGGTGTTATTGCTTCAGGGATCACACTTCTAGACCACATTTGCAGAATATACAACGCGGTATGACAGAGATCTGGTGGACTCGGTGATGCAGGAGTATGAGCGCTCTTCCAACAAGGAGCAATTTCTAAAGGACACGCATGATCATTACTATGCTATATATCAGGTCTGCTGTATGCTCTCTCTTTTAATAGTCTCCTGATAAGCCTTTTCAACAGCACGCAAGAGCCTGTGAAGATTGGCAAAGTGAGATGGCATCAGAACGCAGAGACGAGCAGAAAGCGCGTCGGCGGGAACGAGACAGAGGGTGGGCCCGTTTGCTTGGTAGTCATGGTTTTGATATCTAGCTGGTACAGCATTTTGGAGCGTCTTAAGCAGCTTGGGTATGAGCGCGAGATCAACTATTTTGGTCACCATCGTTTCCGAGAATCGCGCAAGAAGCCACTCAAACCTCTCATGGATAGAGGTCAGCTTCCACCGAATGAGAAAATACTTGACTCGAACTTGATGGTTGATACGATAGAATGGGCCCGGATGTTGCCTGAGTGGCTGGAGACCATGAACCACCACCGGCGGATGCGATTAAACGAGGTTGTTTGCCTACCGCGGCGACGCTTATTGGTGTCCGAATACAAGACTTATGTGAGGCAGCGGTCATCAGACCCACCAACCCTTGACCTCCTCCCACATGTGATTGACCTTGCCTGTTTCCCTCCTTTTCGGGACATCATCGAGGCTCCCGAGGAAACTCAAATGGACGAGAAGCTATTCACATCCGCATTTGCAGTTACCTGTGTTCGTCGACGAGTGGAGGAAGCAGCTCGATGCTGAACTCGCTGAGCTGGTGAAGATTCCTCCTTGTTTATCTTTGGAGGACGCTTCCCATGATCTGGGTGTGGCATCGAACAGCATAGCCGGTGCACAAGTGTTCCAAACGGGCTCTCACAAACTACGGTTGGCCTGTGCTGTGTTCTACACGGATAGCATTAGCCTTTTTACCCACCAGGAAGTATTTTTGGCTTCCATGCTTCGTCATCCCTACCTCACGAGTAACGAAAATACCTCGAAGCGCACTGGGACTATCAGTAACCGGTTTGGTATCAATTTTGTGAAAGAAGCTCCGTACATCGTCCATGCATGTGGGCTGGATCTAAATGTGGCCACCGTGGATGATATGAACCGCCGGAATGCTCGCCTGAGGTGTGTGGCTTGCAAGACACCAATTCCCATCGTCATGAACTGGAGAGATGCGGTAGGTCTTTTCCTTTCCCGAGAGGAATTGTTTACATGACTGAGCGTCGAATGTTGAATGATAGATGTTGCATGCCCATACCAATCATCGAAGATCTCTGGTAGTGATTCGAGGGATTCCATCTCTTTCAAAGCATTCGCTAGTGCGTCTCTCAGAGTCACAACGCTTGCAACCTGTCAGCGATGAGTACATTAGCATGATCCAGACCGTCGAAGAGTCCATCACTCGCGAAGCAGCTCATTTCTATTATGAGCGATGCCTGTTATGCGTTTCTCGCGTCGGGGATGCAATGAATCATGAGGGGACCGTTTGTCACCTCTGGCACTGGTGAGTGTTTGCATCTCTAATGTTGTACGTCGGGGGTGGTACTCATCACGGCAAACGTACATACTGTCACGAGGAAGACGTCAAACGAGGTGTGCACTATGCACGCTTGGGAATAAACGATGCATATTCGACCAAGGTGGAGATGATTGAAGAAGCGGGGGAAGTGACATTCCGGGAGCCTCAAAATCAAAATCTTTGATTGATTAAATGTAGGATTCATTTACACGAGTCTACTGCTCGAGCTGTTCACAGCCCATGCTCGCGAGTTGCCGATGATCGGCGTCTGATGACTACCAAATCTGGAACATGTCCGAGTCACCTGGTCCGAGTCACTCTAAACTTGGATCTGCCAACACACACTTTCTCTTTTCCAACATAGACAGTAGAGCTAACTCAGAACGCCTTGCTAGAATGTCCACGATATACATCGACCAAGCGATTGGCGTCGACGCAGCGGGCAACGGTACCATCGATCGCCCATATCAGACCCTCGCCTATGCGATCTTCACTACTCCTCCCTCCGGGGTCGATAACACGTTATTTCAGATCAGGAAGAATGCTGATGCAGAATACGATACGCCGACGCAATCTGCGACCAAAAAGGCCAAGAAAGACGCTCATGGACTCGAGAAGAAACGGTTGAAAGCGGAGGCAGAGGAGAAGGAGGCACGGGAGCGACAGGAGCGGCGTGAAAAGCGGCTCGAGGGGAGTCGAAAAGTGGTGCTCGTCGAAGATGCCTCGCTTCCGACACCAAGCAAGGTGGGTCCGTCCTGGTTCCGTCCGGGGTTTTCGGTTGTTCTCGTTTTCGTGGTATTACTTGACTGATCGCGTTGCATGTGTGGTAGTCCAAGATTGTGAACCTCGAACGTTTGCGGGACCAGAGGGTGCGCGTGTCTGGATGGGTACATCGTCTTCGTGATCAGCAGGATATCATGTTTGTTGTCTTGAGGGACGGTACGGGCTACCTGCAAGCCGTGCTGACTGGTCAAACCGTGCGTACGGGTCCGTCCGGGGGACAATATCACTGACTATTCCTAGAACAAAACCTACGACGCAGTCACGCTGCAACTCGAGGCATCTGTCGAGCTGACTGGCACAGTCAAGGTTGTTCCCGAGGGTCACAAGGCCCCTGGTGGGCACGAACTTGTCGTGGACTACTGGAAGGTTCTCGGTGCCGCCCCTGGCGCAGAAGAAGCCTTTTCCAACAGACTCAATGAGGTACCATCTTTTGACCCATGATCGCTGTCTCAACTCGTAACGTTTATCTTGTAGCAATCCGACCCTTCCATTCTCGCCGATCTGCGTCATCTCGTGCTGCGTGGTGAAACGGCTTCCAACGTCCTCCGACTACGTGCCGCGCTATTGTCGGCGTTCCGCTCTACGTATGCTGCGCACCACTGCTTGGAGGTGACACCCCCATGCC